>VDFB02339330.1:0-69540 GCA_007258455.2 Sequoia sempervirens | reverse complement strand
TTATTCATTCAGAACAACATTACATTCAGGAATTACAACTACAAGGAAATTCCTTATTCCTGCTGGCTTCTCTGCCAATGCCCTTTCTTCTGGTTGGCTGGTCGGTTGGCTATTCCACCACCTTCACTTCTACCCTATGCCTCACTCTCATGATGGGCATATATATCTTCTCTTCATCACCTACAAGCTTCTCCTTCACGTCAGCCTTTGTCTTCCCATATTCCCTATGTCGTGGTACCATTCAGTTACCTCGCTATCATAAGCTCCAATCGTCGACCAATCAACATTCAAAATCATCAGGTCATCACATCGTGTTCAACAACATCACTATGTTAGCCAATGATCATGTATTCCACAACAATGAAGTGAAATTCATTCATTCTCAATCTTCCAAGTGTCATCCTATCATTCATCATCTACCACCATTGACTGACACACCAACCGTACTGCTCAAGTTACCGAGTCCACCATCTATCTATCGTCTAGACTCTAGTCCACCTTTCATCAATACATAAGCATCCCGTTGATGTTAAACTTATAATCAGTCCATTTGAGTCCCACCAAAATCATTCACTCTCATTGATCTTTGGCTTGTCCACGTCATTATGTCAGTCATCCATCTCCATCTTCCCATTGGTCCCACCATGGTTATCCTCATTGTCGCGTGTCATCTTTTCATTCACCTCATGACTACATGTCATCCTGCTGAGTCCCACAACCATCCAACCTTCCATCACTCTATCATTGGGAATTACTTCCTTGTCCTACTGATAATCCCAAGTCTCACAGAAAAAACCATCAAAGCATTGGACTATCATACTATCAAACCATCGTACTATCGGTGCACTGCTAGAGCTTAACAAAATGTCTTTCCGATGAAACTAAGTCTTGTCGACAAGAAACAACGTTGACCAAGGGGGATAGGAATGTGATGCTCCTATATCAAACTCCCTAGGTGAATAAAATTCATGTGCTTCTACACATGGCATCTATCAGGGCATCCTTTAGTTTTGATTTCTTCTTTCGCACTTTCCAGTTGTTCAGTCTTCTCAAATGTTGCTTTTGCAGTTTCACTATCTACACCTATCGAATTTTCTCCTTCTGTGCATACCTTTTTCTTTGAATCTCTTTGCAAACTACAGATCCCCACCATTCTTCCTCAAAGCCTTCCACCTTTGTGGGAGTCGACCCACTACAATCCATCCTCCTCTAAGAACATTCCTTCCATTGTTCACTCTTCTCTACCTTATCCTTTTGCACAAGGATTTATGCATGCTTCACTGTTGCTATGCTTTCTCCACCATCATCTACCATCATCAACATGTTCCCCCAAGAACATTTTATCTCCACTCTTACCGCTTCTTCAACCATTTCTGCAACACATACTGCATTTATCAATATGTCCTCCAAAGGACTCTCTGGAAACCTCTTTTCCTTCATGCCTTCATAAAGACATGACTCCACTAGAACTTCCTCTCTTTATTTTTCCTTTTGATCCTCTTGTATGAGGATTTCCTCTTCGATGCCATTGACTTGGCATCCTGCAATCATAACTAAGTTAACATGTTCATGGGACTTATCTCCTCCCATCTACATTTCCTTATCACGTTCATCAGTTACTATTCCTAAGAAGATATCTATCTTCCATATCTCCTCCTTGAGTAGGAGATCTTCATCTTCATCGAATTCCTTATCAAATATTGGATTTTGTGTTGCCACTTCAGGAACAACATGCATTACCAACTTCTCTTTTAACTTTTTATTCCTAGCTGACAACAATTCATCGATCCTTCTCATTTCCTCTGTCATCAAAGTGACATCCTCATCTTCACTAATCTATTCACCAAATTTAGGATCCTTGAGATCCATCATCACATCTTTGTGTTTTGCAACATCACAATTTTCTGCTGCTCTCTTCACACCCTTCTTTGTGAACCCCTCTTCAAGGACATCCAATCTTGCCTCTATTCTTCTCAATTCTTCAATGAGCTTATTTTCACTCGCATTCTCCCAATACTCTTCCTAGAATGGGATTATCACTGGTCTCTTCATGACCATGCTTGTCCTCTTATTCAAAAATATCTTCAAGAACTCACAAGTTCCTCTGTAGTTACAAGTCTTGCTTGCAACAATTTCTCTCTTCTCGATTAGGGTGTCCACCATCTATAGTTAAAGTTCCTTCCTACAAAAAATTCACACTTCACTCCAAGCTTATGTGCCTCTACCCTCTGCAATCACAGGTCTTCCCTGCAAAAAATATCTCTAGGGTTCAAGTCCTCTATATTTATAGATCTTCTCTCACATGCAACAAACTCCTCTTCTAGAACTCAAATCCTCTACAGTTACAAAATCCTCTTCTACAACAAATTATCTCTAGGGTTTCTTTCTAAGGAAACTAAAAGCTTCATCTCATGATCCTCTTTCACAAATTCAACTCCATGCCAGCAATCTCCTGCTCTGATAACCTAGTCTGATACCACTTGGTGTAGTCGAGATCGAAGGGCCTTTTCAGGCTATCCAATAACCCAGCCAAAACACAGACCACACAATACACAAATTGACACACACAGGTCAAAAAAATTCTTCTATTCATTATGAACAACATTACATTCAGGAATTACAACTACAAGGCAATTCCCTGTTCCTACTAGCTTCTCTACTAGTGCCCTTTCTTTTGGCTGGTTGTGCAGCTGGCTATTCTGCCACCTTCACTTCTACCCCTATGCCTCACTCTCATGATGGACATATATATCTTCTCTTCATCACCCGCAAGATTCTCCTTCACATTGGCCTTTGTCTTCCTACATTCCCTATGTCATGGTACTGTTCAGTTACCTCACTATCTAGAGCTCCAATCATCAACCAATCAACATTCAAAATCATCAAGTCATTACATCATGTTCAACAACATAACCATATCGACCAATGATCATGTATTCCACAAAAATGATGTGGAATTCATTCATTCTTGATCTACCAAGCATTATCCTGCCATTCATCATCTACCATCATTGATCGACACACCAATTGTACCACTCAGATTACCAAGTCCACCATCAGTCTATCAGCTAGACTCTAGTCCACCTTCTGCCGATATACAAGTGTCTCGTCGATGTTCACCTTCGATCAATCCATCCTTCCATTAGAGAGGCCCCAATTTGAGTCCCACTGAAATCATTCACTCTCACTGATCTTCCACTTGTCCACATCATCACATCAGTCGTCCATCTCCATCTTCCCATCAGTTCCACCATGGTTATCCTCATTGTCACGTGTCATCTTTTTATTCGACTCATGGATGCACGTCATCCTGCCGGGTCCCACAACCATCCAACCTTCCATCACTCTATCATTGGGACTTGCTTCCTTTTCCCACCAATAATCCCAAGTCTCATCGAACAAACCATCGAAGCGTTGGACTATTGGAGCATCAAACTATTGATGCACCATTGGAGCCTAACAAAATGTATTTCCAATGAAACTAAGTCCTGCTGATAGGAAAAAATACTGACCAAGGGGGGGTAGGAGCATGATGCTCCTTCATCATATAGGGTCAAAATTATTCTTCAATCTCTTAAGGAAGAAGTTGGTTATTGAAAATATTGGTCCAAATGTTGACAATGGTAAATGGCTACATGAGACATAGGATATAGTAAAGGTGTTTAAAGAATTTAATAGGAATCTATTCAAGGTAGAACATAAATCTAATGTATGCGACCAAGCCTAATCCTTATGTAAATGAATAGTGCCAAATAAAATAACAAATGAAATGGTTGTTGAGCTTGAGAAGGAAATTACAAAGAAAGAATTACAAAATAGTATTCTTTCCTTTCAAAAGGGTAAACCTTCGGGTGTAGATGGAATTCATGTAGAGTTTTACAACTCTAACTTGGATTAGATTGTAGAAGATCTGCTTGAACTTTATGAGGAAGCTAGATTCAAGATGGAACACTAAAGGAAACTATAAATAGAGGAATTGAATAAAGTTTCGTCTAAAGAATGGGGACAAAAGTAACATAAGAAATTGAGGCCTATAAATTTACTTAATATATCTTACAAAATCCTTACAAAACTAGTTACTAGAAGACTAATTGAGATCCTTCCAGTGATAATAAATAACACAACAAATGGATTTATCAAAAAAAATAGAGTAAAAAATTTAATCACCACCTAGGAAGCAATGGATTGGGATAATATAGAAGTATTCAAAAGGTTCAAATGCTTTTGTTGGATTTTGAAAAGGCATACAATAGAGTTGAATGGTCCTTTTTCATTATAATTTTAGAAGCCTTTGGGTTCCCCAAAAAAATTGCAATATGGTTAAAATATTATTTAAGGATACAAATGCCCAGGTTGTTGTCAATGGAACAATTTTTGATCCTTTCCCTTTGGAAAGGTTTATAAGACAAGGATGCCCATTGGCCCTTTCCTTATCTGTTATTGCCTCAAAGGTAGTATAATATATGTTGAGAATTAATTTTCTTGGTTCTCCCATTCAAGGGATCACTCTTCCAGACAATGTTATTCTTTTGAATATTCAGTTTTCTGATGATACTACTTTATTTCTAGTTCTAGAGGAAAGGAATTTGAACAACTTAGTTGTAAGGTTAGAAACCATTTGTAATGCTTTTGATGTAAAAATATTTGATTCAAAATCTACCCTAATTGGATGGACATATATCCCTCTAGATTGGGTTCACAAGTTTAAGTGGAACTAGGAAGGACCTAAATTTTTTTTTAGGTATTTGGGGATTCTATTCTTTATTAAGCCCTCCTTGAAGGAAATGTGGAATTGGATGTTTGAATTTTTTTTTAAAAAATTGATGACCTGGAATAATAATTACCTTTCTCTAGCTAGAAGGGTCCAAGTTTGTCAATTTTTTTATCTTCATATTCCATTTATTATGCCTATGTATAGTTCTTTGCTAGTTATCAAGTTAATTATGAAGTTTCTCTAGTCAAATGAGAAAGTGAACCAACAAATTTGTTGGTTATGTGTGCTTCTCTTGCACTCTTAGGATCTTTCACCTAAAAGGAGAGAGATAAAACACTAAAATTGTGGTGGTTCACTCAAACTAAGGAATATAAGATGGAATTGAAACTGAATCCAATAATGTAAATGCAACTAAGTAATGAAATTGATTGATTATTGATGCAAAACCTATGAAATATGCAATGTTTGAAAACACAATGTGATATGCAGAAAACTTAAAAAGATGAACAAAAATGCAAATGAAACTAAACAGAAAGTTGGATTTCAGAATGTGTGCACCTATAAAGTTAAAGATGACTGGAAAAAACTCTGGAAATCTGGTAAATCTAACTTTTTAGTTGGTTGGGACTCATTCACCACCCTAGGCGAATCAGTCCCAGGTCAGGGTTTTCTACCTGGAAATTGGTTTCTACTCACTGGGTATTTGGATCTACATCTGACTCTGAAAGTCACCTCATGAGGTACTCATTTGCCATCCATGGAGAATTAGTCCACTTTCAATTTTTTGCAAACTCAAATCTCAATTCTGCACCTTAACACTTGTACAACACTTTTTGATGGAAATCCGAATCGGGATCTTAGAAAATTCTTGCAAAACAACTTAAAATTGGTTGTCTAATGGGGGGTTTTCCTTGTTCAAACCCCTAGTTGGGTAATCAAACCTTAAATGGAAAAAAATTTGCATAAAACCCTAGCCTTAATTGTGTTAAAGACTAGGAAAATATGAAGTATGTCAAAACCCTATTCTATGGTGCTAGAATAAGATGTGCAAATGTGATTTGAATGATGCAAAACTTCAACCCTAGAAATCCTACAATACATCCAAAATGGAGATAAATGACATGCAAATGAAATGCAAACCTTAATCTGAAGATAGAGAGGAAATGGAAGATGTAATCATTTAGAAAACAAGTCTTTAGGTGTGATTCGATTGCTAGTTGCATCTCCTCAACCTAGATTTCTCCATTATTCACCATAGGTATCCATCATCAAATCTTTGCAATGTTGATCCTTGAATGAAGAGTGAGCTTCAAGACCTGCAAAAAACCTAGTTTGTTGCCCTAAAACTTCAACTTTGATAATGAAACTTATTGTGGAAGACTTGACTTTAGAATTTTCTTTGTAAAAAATGACTAAGAGATGTGAAAAATGACTTAAAATGAGTATTTATAACCATCCACACCTAATTTTCCCGTTATTTATACCTAAGAGGTTGACATCCACTGAAAAATTAAGTTGAATTGATTAAATTCCTGCTCAAAATTGAAATTTCCCTCAAAAGGGACTCATTCGCCCAAGGTGGTGAATGGGTCCCACTAGTGGTTTTTCAAGGTGGGTTTTCGGGATATTAGTGAATTAAGTGTTGTTTTTCAGGTTTTAGATGATTTCTCAAGTGAAACGAGCTTTGAGATAAAAAATAATGGGTCTTAGGGGCCTATAAGTGTTGTTTTGAAGGATGAATAATGCAAGGGTACACAAAAGTAGGTCCAAATTAAGCATGAAATTGTCTCTTTTCTCAAGAGTGTCCAATTTTCTACGCCATAGAAAGGAAATGGGAAAAACATGCAGTCAAGCAGGAATGGTGTTGTTTGGAAAAAGATAAAGGAGGATTAGGCTTGACAGACCTAAAGTGGCAGGGCATTCTACTTTCCTCAAAATGGATCTTAAGAGCTCTTGAAGGTAACCGGCTTAGAAAATGATAATCAAAAGGAACATCATTGATTATGTACCAAAAAGGAAAAACCATGGAAAAATTTGCATCCATATGATATTCTATTTGCCAACTTTAGAGTTAAACCTTCTTAGTCGAAAGTCTATGCTAGCCCCTGTAAATACTTGGAGTCTAATAGGGTCTTAAAAAAAACCATAATTATGTTAACATAAAAAAAAGGATCTGTTATAGCTTTAGATCTATATGGTGGAATCTCAATCATATTGGTAAGCTGCTTGCTTTGTTACAAGACTGCTCTACAAAAAAATGGAACCTTCTAGGAATCTCTTCTCTGAATGATATATTAATAAATGATGATCTAATTTCTTAGGATCAATTGAAAAGGAAATTCAATCTTAAGGAATGTAATAAAATAACATATTTAGTTCTATGAAAAAGTTGGAATAATTTTTTGACTCTTTGAGGATTAGGTCAAAACCTGATGGATTCAATAACTTCTTCTAGATGGATAATACCCCCTTCTGAAGATTAAATATCTCAATTTATATAAACTACTATATGAACCTCAGGATGTTCTTAGTCATGTCAATAAGACTTGGGGATTAAACTTGGGATACTCAGAATGGTTTGAGATTGTTAAGAAATGTTGGTCTAACTTAATAGAGCTTAAAAAATGTTGCATTAAATGGTTATTGCTCATTATTAAGTTATTGAAGAGTCATAATCAACTTATTTGTAATGTCTACAACTATAAAGAAGATCTAAATCATAGCTTTTTCAATTGTAAATATGATTTAAAGGTCTGGGCTATTTTTATGGGGAATATCGTGGGTTGGGATTGTAGAAATAAAATCTCTTGGTTTGAAATTATATGTGGCTATGTTAATGGTCTTAGTTCCAAGATTAATAGGTTTTAGAACATCTTAGCTATGGAAATTTTATGGTTTATTTGGAAGAAAAGGAATGAGGACTTGTACCAAGGTAAGAGAGGATCCTTATTAAGTCTTGCAATAGAATCATTTTTCTACTTGTTGTTGAGAAGGTTACATTTACATTTAAGATTCTTTCAAATAGGCTTGTAAAGGTCCTAGATGAAGGTACAAAAAATATATACAAGGAAGACATTCAAGATGTTGGCTATTGGCCTCAGGACCTAAGAGAGGTGGACAATAAATTCAAAGGGGAGTATCTAGGCTTCCAAAAAAAATGCTCAAAGCTGTATCGATATAAAATAAAAAGAGATAATGAGCTCAAGCCCTGGAAATAACTGTTAGAAACTTCAACAATAGTGACTGAAACAAAATTTCCCCTTCTATTGGGGCTTTCCCATGAATTGACTTATAAACTCAGCAATAACTACAACAATGGAAAGGAGCATATTAGTAAAGAATGTAATGAACAATGATCTTTCTTTTTGTCTTCTTTTTGATATATATGCTACTATAGTTGTAAATATTTTTTCTCTTATTTTGTACCCCTTGGAACTGGGGATTAGCACTGATTATCATATGTTGCTATTGTAATTAGACATATTATCTTATCTTCATAATCAAATATCAATTTAAAAAACATGGATCTAAGGTGTTCCACCCAATCTAAGTGCATTATCATATGAAGGAGTGGGCCTCTTTCTAACCCTTTCAATTGGTAGGTTTAGAATTTTTTGATAAACCTTGAGTGTATAGTAGGTGTATTTGTTTATTATTTCAAAATATTCTCATATATTCAAAGAACCTTTATTATATCACTTAATTATGTTCCAAATCTATAATTTATCAATCTATTGTATCTACATAGTAATGAATCACCTTAGTTCTTGGAAGTGGAGGTGGACAAGGCATGGATAATTTTTATTTATTTTTAGTTTAAAGTACACTCCAAAGTTTTCAACTCTTTCTTTAACCCATTTTGATAGGATAAACCTAGAGATATTACCTCTTGGATTATGGTTAAAGCCACATGGCTTCCATTTCCATTGGAGATATGGAGATGTCTATTTCTGGGTGAAGTCCTCCTAAAATTGATTTGGAAAAATGATGTAGCCAATTAAAGAATAACTCTTTAGTCATCCAAGCATTTGGTTGTGCTACCATGCAAGCCCTTGGTTCACAATTAGTAACCAATATTATATGATATTTTCATAGAAACATCCACCATTATCTACTTGGTAAATCATTCTTGAAAGGAATTGGCCTTTTTTGATATATGTGAGCCACATGTGACTTCAATTTAATAACCTTAAGACCACGACCAAGTTAAGTCAAATATTTGCATGACTCAACTAATTTCATCTCTTTTTTGATAGATAGGATAGTTGGTGGTGCCTTTCTTTTTGTTATTGATAGTCTTGACAAGGTCAATATGTCAAACTGCCAGAAGGGATTCCCCACTTTTTTATTTCTATTCTTATGGAGAAGGAATTATCCTTGAAATATTTGATAACACCATCCATATCTTCTTATGTCCACTTAAGATTTTTTAGCTTTATCTTCTATCCATGAAAATAAAAATAATTAATGGTAAAATCCATTATTTTTGCACTGTCATCAATAGGATTATAGTTCCTGTTATTGTGAGGTGGATTATTTGAACATTCGTCATCAGTTTAGTCAACTATATATTCATTTTCACACCCCTTGGTAAATGGGTCCTTACCCTTTAATTTATACTTTTACTTTTCCTTTTTCTTGTTGTCATAATGTCTAAAAAAATATATAATTAATATTTGTCTACAAAACCATGTAATAGTTGAGCTATTTATTATAACATAAACCATGTAGAATAATGTTTAGTTATAATATGTAGTGTGCAACAACTATTGTACATGGTTTATGTTATTATAGGTGGGTATGTGCAGGATCATGATGGACCAAAAAGTGGCAATATGATGGGTATGTGTAGGGTATGTGGTTGATGACTTTTTTTTACCCAAAATTGATGAAACGAAAAGGTTTTTTAAAGGAGTTTCTTAGCTTTCCACAAGTATAAATTATGCTTTACTTTGAATTTAATAAATAATTATTATTCATTTTCTATTTGAATTACGACTAATGTCCTGATTGATAGGCTAATTGAAAAACATCTATAGCTTTCAAACGGTATCGTATTTTTTGAATCTGAAACATGTGTCACATTCTATGCTTCACATACTATAGGATTTTAAAAAAAGAAAGAATTTCATGAAGTTTTGACCAAGTTAAGGTGGTCAGACATACGAGTTTTTATATTTTTTAAAAGTTGTAATAAAAAATTCATAATTAATTATTTACTTGGAAAAAAATTACAAAAGAATATGCATCACATTGGGACATGATTCCTCTACTTATATCTAAAATATTATAAAATAATATTATCATTTTATTGTGGTTAGGGTGGTCAGACAAACACCTACTTCTTATTTTTTCCTGAAATTTAAGTACTACTGCATTGAAATTTCAAATTTTTACCAAATAGATTTAAAAATAAATAAATAAACCTAGTAGTTTAGAAACTACATTCAATTTTCTACAGATTCTATTCTTACATATTTTTGAAATAATATAGATAACTTATTCAAAATTTTACGTCAAGTTGCCTAACTCTAATTTTTCTGAATTTTTTGCCACTTAAGGGCCTATTTTTTTCATGATGATCCTGCACATACCTAGGTAGTGCAACCACTATCCAAACTTTTTTATGCCATTATTTAGTGTGCAAACATTATCCATGCTTGTTTTGGACACTATGCAATGTGCAACCACTATTCTAAATGGTTTATCTATATTTTGATTTACTTAATATTTTAATCTAAATGATTTTTATATATTTTTATTTACATGGCCCAGTCTAATTAAGACTAAATGTATCGATAATAAGATATTATGGGCACACTAGGTAATAAATGCTTGAAGATTTTATTTATTTATTTTCTACATCTTGTCTTTTGATTATATGTAAATTTTAAAAGAGAAAATTTATATAGGGATAACCACAAAAAGATAAAGTATCAATTACTCTCTTGCAAACAACATATTTACAAGCTTTTTGGAGAGAAATAAAAAAGTTTATCCATTCATAAGTGTAATTATATTTGATATCTTACTAATAGTAGTAGATGAATATGAGCTAAAATGTATTAGATATCTTGTAAAAGAATCTGAAGAACATATTAGGTAAGTGTTAAATATAATTTAATGGGTTACTTTGTAGAAATGTGGCTACAATAGATGCTTAACAATTTATTAAACATGAAAAAAGTTAGGAGTGGTCAAATTCACTGCTAATAGTTACCTTCTTAACTATGGTATATTGTATTGTGTGAGGGAGGCCCACACCACAAGAAGTAATATGCCATTTATTTGAATAAAATAACACACATATTTCCAATCCCTAGTTGAAGACATTTGTCATATTAAGGTATCTAACAAAAGTTATACATAGAACTATGACATCTTTACATACAATCAATTATATTAGGAAATTTAGTTAAGGAAAGTATAGGTTATAGCACGAAAAAGTAAAATTAATTTAGTTTTCTTTTGGGTTATTATATTTTTCATATGGGCATGTTAAACAAATAATTGAAAAAGGTATATTTAGTGGTACTCAAATTAAATATTGTTTCTATTTCATTTAAATTAGCATTATTGTCCAATAGAAAACTTGTATATGAAAATTTGACTTTGTTTTTTTTGAAAGAGATGAGTAGAACCCATTAGCAGTAAGCCCATGACAAGATATATGAAACATATACTTTTATACCCCATATTATTACAAATATCACAAATGTGAATGCCCTAAAATAATTTGATATGAAATATTGAGCAAAGTAGGCTCGTATGCCCTTGAACTTACTATGTTAGAATATCCATATTGTAAGATAGATGTAACCAAATTTATTACCAACAATGCAAATTGGCATGAGAAATGTGAATTATAACCAATAAATTGAAGTGAATTGAGATTGTTCTTAGGCTTTGAAAAAGGAGACATCAATAGAGAGGTAATTTTTTTGACATGTTTTAAGCAATGAATGAAGTATTTTTTTGGCCCTTGGCATGATTAAGAGCAATACATATGAAGTATTTTTGGCCCTTGGCATGTGAAATCAAGCTAATGGAGAGCTACTTGAATAAGGGATTGATTCTATATTGAAACACTACTTGGTTAATAAATTCATGGATATTTTGTTTATTTATATTTTACATTTTGTCTTTATGATTATAAGAAAATATAATTTATAGTTCATTAATAATAAGAGCTATCAATAATATTTGAATCATAAGGAATGGGGTCAAAAATTTATGCTTCAATTATTATTCTTGACTTATATAGTCAGGGTGGGTGCATGATGATGGGTAGCTAATTTGTGGCCAACTTTTTAAAAAGGTTTTGAAAACTCATAACGCAAGCATGTTATAACGTGCTCACATTATGGATTGGTGTGCCGAGCTTGAGGCTCGCCCACAACAAGCCCTTAAAGCGAATGCATTATAACACACTCGCATTATGACCTGTTAAAAGAAAAAAAAAAGAAAATCGAATTCATTCTTGCATTTGAACTGTGTTTTTTCTCTTTCCCGTGACCAAAACCCCCATTTTCTGTGCTCACATTCTAGGAGGAGGTATTTTGCAAAAATATTCATCAATGGTTTCTATTTCATCATGAGGATGCTGCCACATCAATGAGGAGGTGTGAGAGGTAAGGATTGTTTGTTTTTTGTTTTGGATTTGTTAGTTTTAGGTTATTTTTTATATTTATTTTTTGAATTTGTAGGAGATGTTAATTAACCTGCAAACCCTTCTCAAAATCCTCAAGAAGCACAACAACAACAAGAGGAACAAAATCCTGAACAAGCACAACAACAACAACAACAAAAACAAAAACAAAATCCTCAAGTTAATCAACCACAACCTCAATCTCCTCCACCAATCCCTCAACATCCTCCTGGAACTCAACAAAACTTAATGAGGGAAATTGACAACAAAAAAATAAATTGAGGATTTAATCAGGAGGTTGAATGATCCAAATGGTTCAACCGTAGAAAGAATGACCCTGGTAACTTCACTGAAAGAAATGTTAAAACATTTAGAATCAATCAACAAACAACTAACTTGTTGGAAGGATAGGAGGTTGGTGGCTATGGTTTATTACCAAGATTAATTATCATATAAAGATGTAAAAGATTTAAAATTACAAAAGGTGATTTTTGCACATTATTCACTGACCCACAGTCAAATGGAAATATCTCCCTCAATGCAAAGAGGTTTCCTATTCATTGGTGCCACCACCAAGAGATTAGGAAATATTTTTGGGATAGGTGGTACATGGTTTTTGATGACCCACCATGCAACAATTGTGAAGTCCTACAGTATTTCCTTAGGAAACTATACACTGAGCTCATCTTGAACAAAATCCCAAATTATTTTCATATGAGGGACTTGCAGGGGAGAGGTGGGGGGTTGGCTCAAGATAGACCTGGTGCACAACAAGATCCCCAATGGCAAGGGAGATGACCTCTTGCTAGGCCGCCTCATGAGCACATCATCATCCCTTCCATCACAAAGGAGAGTTCCAACATAGAGACTTTGCAGGCCATCAACTCTTTGATCCAGAGTGTCATCCAACATGCCAGCCCTATTCTACAATGGCATCTAAGGGAGTCTTCGAGTGGTGGGCTTCGATCCCATGTGTGTCAATCTTGTGGGGTGACTTGTTCATATGACCCCACTGACACTCAGGAGGCTGCTACGCATGATTTGTTTGCAACTATGGAGATGGAAGGGGCAACTGACATTTTGCATGTGGCCTATGGTATTGATTCTCAGGTAAAAGTTAGAATGTTCATTGAATTTAATTTATTAAATTTCAATTTTGAAATGCAAGATTAACTAATTTAGTTTTATGATTTTAATAAAATTGCAGGTTCATAGTGTTGATACTAGATACACCGGCCCTACACCTACTTATTTCTATAGTACACCTATCGGTGGGGTATGTAACTAGCAAACAATTATAAATTTATTACATGTTAATAGCATTTTTTTACGAATGGTATTTTAATATGTGATTTTGAATATTGAATAGGCTAATATTGGAGGTTTCGAGGGAACACCTCCCAGTGCCAATGGATTTACTCAAACCTACACACAAGTAATAGAATAAAGAGTTTAACTAATGAATTGTACTTAATAGATTTGTGTATTTTATATTCATATCATTGATTACGTTGCATTGCACATCATTCAAATTCAAAGCATTACTTCACATTCCACAACTAATAACTAGATGTTGATAAATTTCAACTACAATATAGTTGTTTAGAAATTCAATATAAGCAGTGATGCAATTACTTCACATACCATAAGTAATAAGTCTAGGAGCAGCTTCCAATTGAATTTGCTTGTCATGGCATTCCATGAGACCACTTTTTACTACTCGACATCTTTTCAAATAGTTCACTACCTTGTCTATGCTATGGATGCTTGGAAGGAATATATGAAAGAATAATAGTAAGCAATAGCATAGACAAGGCAATGAGTTTTTGGAAAAAATGCCTCAAAGAAATACGGTCTCATGGTGATGTCCATCACCATGAAACCCAATTTCTTTGAGGAACTTTTTCAAACAGCTCACCGCCTTTTCTATGCTACCACATTTTCCATACATGTCTACCAAATAATTTTATCAAAAAGTTCATTTCCTCATTTCTATGGCTAAAAGCTTAAAAAAGGTGCTTTCCAACAAACTATGGATGCTTGGAAAAAATCTATCAAAGAATAATAGTAAGCAATAGCATAGACAAGGCAGTTAGTAGTTTGAACAAATGCCTCGAAGAATGTGGTCTCATGGTGATGGAATTCCATTCTATCACCATGAGACCACATTTCTTTGAGGAATTTCTTCAAAAAACTCACCACCTTTTCTATGATACCACATCTTCCATACATGTGTACCAAAGCATTTTATCAAACTACTCACTTCCTTGTTGATATGGCTAAAAGCCTAAAATAGGTGCTTTCCAACAAGCTATTGATGCTTGGAAAAATTTCTATCAAAGAATAATAGTAAGCAATAATACCATAGAGAAGGTAATGAATTCTCTAAAAAAATTCCTAAAAGAAATGTGGTCTTATGGTGATGGAATTCCATGATGTGCATTTGTTTGTAATGGCATTCCATCACCATGAAACCCCATTTCTTTGAGGCATTTTTTAAAACAGTTCACTACCTTCTCTATACCACCACAGTTATCGTACATGTCTATGAAATCATTTTATCAAACGGTTCACCAACTTGCTGCTATGGGTAAAATCCTAAAAAAAGATGCTTTTGAACAAGATATGGATAGGGAAAATAGTAAGCATAGTCAAAAATATATAGTTTAATAAGTACTTAAAATTTTGTTCATTATCTCATACATTATAATTCATGACATGGATCACTATTGTAGTTTTTGTGATTGAATAATTTGTTGTTTTATTTTCAGATGTTGCAAGCAGAAACACCTTCGAATGTGACAAGGACAATGTAGATCGGTGTTTCATCTGCTATAGAATCCTCGATGGCTTTGATAGGGGAGGTGTGAGGAAAATTACTAAATTTCAATTTACATTCATTGTTATAGATGTTAGTTAGTGAAAAATAAAACCATTATTGATTTGTAGTTTAATTTCTATTTGGATGGTTTATACAAGGCTTCAGCATGCCTCAACATGGGCGTGTGAATATTTCCCTCGTGGAGAGTGATCATTAGATGGAGGTAAGTGATTATTTTGTTAAATATATAATTTTTTATAATGTATTTTCTATATATTAATGTCTTTACTTCTTATTGTAACAAATAAAATTCACCAAGAACTAAACACTAGGAGGAGGAGCAGGAGCACTCCTCGAGTGTAGCATAAATGAGTGACAGACGTATCGCCATGCGATTGACAAGAAAAGGGAAAGAATTTGTTTTGAGAGAATGGAGAGCAATGATTTTTTATTCTAGAGCCCTTTGTTGTATGCCTACATGGTAGTTTTGTACATATTTTGTATTGGATATATTTGAAATTGTATGCCTATATGGCTATTTTGTACCTATATTTTATACTTATATCGACATATATTGATGTATTCCTACATGGATATTTGGTTAATACAAATCTTTTTTTATCGATGGTGTCCATATTTGCATTATAAATTCATAGTTCAATAGATATGAGTTACGTGTATTCAAGTGTATACTTTACAACTTACGTGTATACTTTGTGACTTATGTGTTTTCATGAATATACCTTGTATTCGTGCATATAGTTTGTATTAATTTGTTTATACTATGTATTTGTTTGTATACTTCAAGGCTTACATATTTTTGAGTACTTGTGCTTCCCTTATTCACATGTACATGCTTGACTTATTCATGTGTATAATTATTAATTGGTTAGCCCTAGCATTGATCATTATTGTCCATGGTTTGTCTTGAATATTAATTGATTGATGCTAAACAACTTTATCTAAAAGAAAAAAACATGTTCTCAATCGGTATTCCATGAAATGATTCATAAAAAGATTCCAATATATTTAATCCTTTTGATTGGAACAACTCAATTAAGCAAAGGATACATAATCTTCACAACACTTGCAAAACATAATATTTAGAGTAGATGAAGTAGTTAAATTCTTGGCACATTATCATACAAACATTTATCTTGAATAGTCTTTAAATATTTTCACAGCATAATCCTGATAGTGCAAAATGAATTGTTATGTTCATGATCTATCACCATATAAACATGTCAAAATATTTATATGTCAAATTTTTGCAATATTATTTCTTGTATAGGAAATGGACTCGGGAGAAAGAAAGTTATAATTTATAATACAAATAAGAAATGGACTCAACGCTGGAAATGTTATTTATCACACCAAATAATAAATGTACGTGAGAGAATCACTTGTTTCTCTTAGACTCCAATTTTCAAGCATAGAAAATCATTTCAAATAAAAATGACAAAATGCTTCACAACCAAAGTTGTTAATTGAGGAAAAATAAAATGTTTCAAAGTTCCACCATTGTACGCATTTACAATTGGTTGTATATTGTTGTAAGGGCAATGAGGATAATTGAAAAATGTCTTGTGCTTGCTATACTTGAGGATGGTTGATGCAATGATAGGGAGGCCTTTAATCCACTTTCACCATACAAAGAACTTCCAACCACTTTTCTTCCCCCAAATCACTATCTTGGCTTGTTTTTAGTTTTTCACCTAGTCTCTCTAGTAGGTTAGCAGACCTACCTTTCCTGACATAAATTTCAAATTTTCTAAAAAATCTCTCCAACCCTCATTCTTTTCAAACACCCTTTAACACATATTTTCACATGGCTCAAAATCAAATGAGACTCTTTTGAAACAAAACCCTCAACCTAGTGCTTCAACGTTGTCCTAGACCCCCAAATAGGTCTATTTAACAAAGAAACACCCTCTCAATCACTCTTCCAATTTCAAAACACCACTGGGCAGCATTTACCAGTCTACAAATTCATAAAATCCACAATTTTTAGGGTGTGATTGGCCCTCTAACCCTACTATCCTCTAAACCCTCACTTTTCTCAAATTTCACTAGGGTTTATTGAAAACCCCATATCCAGACCTCATACAACCTAAAAACCTCTTCCAGCACTCTTCATTCCACCTGCACAAACTTAATTGACCACCAAATTATGCTGCCCCTTGAATTTACCCACTTTTACTCCCTCAAACCTCTCTTTTTCATTCAAAACTCCTCTTTTCCCAACTAGGGCATCATGCCATAACATAATTTTGACCTCCCTTGTCCTTGCAGAACTTTTGAACACATCAAACTCCATAACCTCACCCTATTTCCAACGTATTCTAACTTATTCTCAAGCAATTTCTTATTTTCACCTCATCTAGCCTTGCTTTTAAGGCCTAAATTCTGAATTCTCAATAGGGGCAGCATTAGTAATCTCTTCCAATGCCTTTACCAATGCTATTTTCTTATTCCTACTCCCTATCGTACTTACATAATGAATTGTAGATTTTTAGCTCCAAGGTCCTCTCTGACTCTTTGAGGGTTTTTCACCTAAAGGAGAGAGGAAATGGCCAAAAATGCTTAGTGGTTCATTCAAATTATGTCATGTAAGATGTGTTTAAAGCTAAATGAAATGATATAAGTGCAAATATGTGATCTAATTGAATGTTTATAAATGCAAACTAGAGATTTATGCAATGTTTGAAAACACACTATGATATGCAAACAATGAACTAAGAATGAAGGAAATGCAAAACAAAAGTAAATGGACAGAAACAGAGTGCACCTAGAAGTTTGCTAGAGATTTTGGAATGTTCAGGATGTTGTCTGAAATTACTGATTTTCACCAGTGGACTCTTTCGCCACCTAAGGCGAATCAATCCTGCTTCTGGTAAAAACTGTCGGAGACTGATTTTTGAGTGTCGGGATCCAAAATCTAACAAAACCTATATTTTCAGTCCTAAGGTGGGACTCATTCGCCACTAGTGGTGAATCAATCCTCTCCCAAAATTCTAGAAAATCAGGAGACAACTCTGCAACACCAGATTTGGAAATGTTTGCTTGTCGGGTTGTCAAAGTTAGTTCTGTAGGAAACGGACATAATGTCTTCTCCAAGCTTGAATAATGAATGATTTAACTTTAAGAACCTAGTTGACTTGTTGACCACTCTTCAACACCTAAATTCTTGTTAGATCTGCATACAAAATTCTGCAATCACACATGCAAGAGGGGGAAAATGGTTAAGGGTTAGTGAATAGGGGTTTGCCTTGGTCAAACCCCACTTTGGTAATCAAACCTTTAATGAAATAATGAAATGCAAGAGAAAGATAAATGAATACCATGAAAATTATATTAACTTACCAAACACTTGTGAAGTCTGAAGTGATGTCAATGGCTGCTCCAAGAAGTCTGATTTGTGCTTGATTTGATGATGTAAATGTTTGAATGCTTGGATGAATGGAATGCATGAATGAGATTGAATGAGTGTTGATGGGGGGTTGAAATGGATGTAAAAACACTTATTTATACAATCTTGTGCCTTAATAACCTTTGATACATCATCATGGGTTGACATCAAGTGATTTTGAATAAAATATCGAAGGGAATTTTTGAAATATTTTGAATTTGGAGCCAAGGAGGACTCATTTTCCACCCATGGAAAATGGGTCCCACCTTGGGCTCAAAAGTGGGTGTCCCGAATTAAGTCACATTTAATATTGTTTTTCAGGTTTACATTCAAGAATGCACTTAATTATGACTTGTAAGGGCATAAAGAGGTTAAATAAATCATAAGAAAGGTATGAATAGTGAAAATGTTCCTAGAGAAGCATGAAATCTTGTTACAAGACTTTACAATTGTGAACCCCAGTCCTAGACCTACACAAACACAAAGAAAAAACACATTGTTAGTCACATATGCAAGTTAGAACTAAGATTCCCCATGCAATTCATTAAAAACATCAAAATAAGAAATAAACGAAGAACAAAAAGAAAGAAGATATTAAATCCTATTTAGATGCTCCAACTCTCAATCCCATGGGGGAATTGGTGCCATTTTGATGTGGAAAATGGCCCTTTCCCAATCCCTTGTAAGCTTGATGATTCGATTGTTGAAGATATGATGATGCTTGGTGAAATTCTTGCATAACCTAGCTATGAAATCATGAAATTGATGAAAATGGATGAGGATTGTGATGAAATTGAAGAGAGTAATCTTGCATGAAATTGTGTCTTATAACTCATTAGAGAAGTCCATTTATGGGAATGAATGAGGGATATTTGAAGAAAGGGATGAATGTGGGATCAAACATCAACAAATGACATTATGTCACTTGTTAAGATGTGGTTGAAGAGGGGTGGAGCATATTTTGGTTAATGTGTAATTTTGAATTCAAAAAGGTTGCTTGGAAGAGGAGTTGTAAGAGGCATTAATGCCCCAAGGCTCAAGAAAAGGACTTGTAAGAGGCATTAAATGCCATTTTGGAGGACAAGTCTATTCTTGGAGGGAGAACTCAAACTTGGAGAATATTCCATTTTTGATCCCCTTTTGAAAGAAAATAGATATAATTATAAATCAATTAAATTGATTTACTTGTGCAAGTTGCACAATCTAGAGGATTTGGGTGATTAGTGTTAGCATTAATCAGAATTTGATTAATATATAATTAACTAATTTGACATTTTGATTTAGATTATAGGATTTAAATAAATAAAAAATGAGAAGAATTAAGATTTGAGACTTAATTACATAAAATTGGATTTATTTAATTAAAGAAGGTGATGATGTTAGATTTAATCAAATAAATGTCAATTTATTTAATCAAAGGAGATGACTTTAGAGATTAATTAAATAATATTGATTTATTTAATTCAGAGGTGATGATAGGGTTAATTAAACAAATTGATTTAATTAATTGACAGAAGATAGTGATTTAATCAGTAAAGTGGATTTACTTGATTAAAGGATGAAATATGATGAATTTAATTAAATAAGGTAATTTAATCAAATTATTAGCAAAGGGGGTGATTTAAGATGAACTAGTGTTAGTAAATTAGGATCAAGTGCGTAAGAACGATCAGTATATTTTCCATGTCTACATTTTTCCCCTCTTTGAAGCAATGTACCTGCTGCGTTGGTTCAAAGAATAATCTTGCTGATGTCAAAATTCAATTTTTTTTTTTTCAGATGCCCCACTGCTGCCCCAATGAGCAAATTATGCTGGTATACTATCCCCTTGAGAGATCGAACGAAAAATTTGGATTTTTTGGGGATCTCTCAAAAAAAAGATGGCAAGTTTCCTGAAGGGTCCCGAAAGGCTCTGGGATGCCAAAAATGTGCAAAAAACATAGAAAAAATGATGCAAAATGACCCTCTATTGGGCTAAAATGTGCTCGAGGGTTCGGGACCCTAGTTTGATGGCTAAACAAGGTAAAAATCCCTAATTTTTAGGCTTATATAGGTCTTGAGGGGCCACTTCCAATTCATTTGTACACATAGCCTTTAGAAACCTTTGCATTTTGAGCTCTGAGCTTTGATTGAGATGGCAAACCGCATGCTTCCACGACACATTTCGGAGAGGGTACGAGTCTACCAGCGGCTTCCCGACATAGGACCCCCAGTATGTGACTCTTCCCTACTTTGTCATTTCATTTTTTGTGCGTCATAAATAAGGGTCAAAGGTCAACTTTAGTCAAGCGACGCTATATGGCACCATTGAAAACCTTAAATCAGAATCACATGGCCTTAAACTGCACCGCAGTTGCAAAGGGCATCATCGCGGTGTTGTTTAGAATTAGGTTTTAAACTCTAAACAACACTGCAGGCGCAAATAGCACCGCGGCGGTGGAGTTTAGAGTTTAGGTTTTAGAGTCAAACTGGCATGCGGTCAAATTGCGACACTGTGGTGTAGTTTGGAATTTGTAGGGCTCCAGCAACATAGTTTGAGATTTCTAAACAATGACACATATGCAAACAACGACGCATTTGCTATTTTTATCATGAAAACTCCAAACGAGAACCCAATTTTTTACGAAACTTGACACTTTGACTTTTCTGATGCAGGAGGACATTGAGCCAATGCATTCACAAGAGCACAAGTTGTCTATATTGAGCTGATTGACTGACGACATGCATGAGGTGCTTCAGGAGAAATTTGGGGGTGATAGGGCTCTGGTACATTGGATATGCCCTAGTGATTCACACTCACTTAGGCATGATGACAACACTGGCTGAGAGATGGCACAATGAGACCTCTTTCCACCTCCCCACAGGCCACAATGACGCTGGAGGATGTTTGGCAGATTCTTAGATTGATTATTCATGGTGAGAGGCTCATTTACGATGTTGACACTAGGAGGGATGCATGCTATGAGGTCATGGGCCTCGACAAGATCATCTTTGCAAAGGGGAAGATAGAGCTTGAGCGGTACTGGGGAGTGGTACCATCTTTCCGCTTGATTGTAGCTGCCATCATCTCTGGATTAGTAGCACCAGATCAGCGGGGCCGATACTTTAGCCCAGGATGGGGTCTAGCTTAGTAGAGGATGTTGTGATGTAGGGATTGCATTGCCTGGGGGCCAGTGATGTTGGCCTCCCTATACAGGGATCTTCATGAGTTCGTGTATTGCGATAGTAGGGCAATCAGTACGGGAGTCACACTCCTACACATCTAGGCATGGGAGCACATTTCAGTGCTTCATCCTCAAGTTACTCCAGTGGAAATTGAGCTAGATGACCCAATTGTCTGGCAATACAGGGGTGCACTAACTTTTACTTGCACAAGAGTTGTAGGGATCTCTCACTAGAGGAGAGTCATTGATGAGATGGTCACTTTCACTTGGAGACCATATCTTAGGAGGTCAGGTTGGTACGATGATGCCCAATAGTTGTTCTTTTCTCGTCAAGATTGACTCATGCAGGGTCATGAGCATACTATGGTGGAGAGATATCTTCTTGATCGGGTTGCACGATAGTTTGACAAGGTGTAGGATAGGTCGGATCCATAGTATGTTGCCATCTTTTCTCGTACGACACGAGAGACCACATGGGGTCATACGATCCCAACAACAGATGCGGTTTAGAGTTTTATGTAGTTGGTGGCTAGGCCTTGGCCTTATGATCAGGTTGTTGCAAATTTTGACACGATGTAGGCTTATAGGGATTGGTTTCATCCTCGAGTCTGACTTACAGTACCTGGTGCATTATTGCCTCGGTGGAGACTGAGAAGGAGATCTACAGGGCAAGGGCAGGGATGGGGAGGCCGAGATAATGATGATGGAGGCAAAGGAGAGAGAGGACCCACTCCAGACCATCAAAGAAAACCTCATGATGGATATGGTGATAGGCAGCAACATCCATCTCTGAGGGACAAAGATCATGGTCAGAGGAACGGGGATTAGGATCAACAAAGATAGGACCAGGACCAGTAGCCACCTCCCTCACCTGCTCGAGGTCATCAGGATCAATAGCCACCTCCACTGCCACCACCTTCAGATTAGAGGGATGGACTGATACAATAGCTACAGGGATAGGTAGCCATGCTCACACCTGAGCGAGATCAGGCTCGCATCGAGTGAGATCAGGTAGTCCAACAATAGGCCTTAGAGATCTAGTTGGCCTAGGAGACAGGAAGGCATCAATAGTTAGAGTCCTCTTAGGGTTAGACCATCCCTTTCAGGATGTACAAGGATTTCGTCAGAGAGGAATAGTATTATCAGATCTTGTACCATCAGGAAGTTCCCCAAGCAGGTCGGGCACTAGATTACTCACAACAGACAGGCCATCAGGATTCATCGCAGTCAGGCGAGGGGAGCAGCCACCAAGGCTAGCTTCCTCATTAATTTGTATTTATAGACATGATTCTTTTTGAGGTCCACGGGCTCATTTTTGATAGCCCCGTGGACAGTTGTACTATTTTGATATACACACTTGATCACGATTATTTGTACCATGATAGTTGTACAACATTTTTTGATGATGTCTATGAGATGGTTCGATGATGATGTTTCTACTTTATTTATGCATGATGTATGGATTCTTTTACTTTCCTATATGTGATGTGATGACTTCATTTGATGTAATGTGATGGTTCTATTATGTGATGTTTTTACCTTTCTATATGCAATGCAATGATTATGCAAATGTTTATGGATGCATTTATTTTTTTTAGTAGCTTTCTTTGCACTTGATGTATAATGATGTACAAACGATGCTTTATGTTGGGATATGCAAATGGTTTAAAATTCTTTAGACTATCAAATCTATGTGGATGATGATTCTATGTGTTATGATCATGAGATGTATGAGATGTTATTACATTTCCTTTTTCTTTCCTAGTACCTTTTTCAATATGTATGGATGTCATTATGATGTGATATGATGCAAACGATGCGAAAATGCGATATTTAATGATGTTTATTATGTGGATACATATATGTGGATGAATTTAATGTCCTTTATATGATGTTACCTATATGGATGTGACATATGTATGATGCTTATATATGATGATAAATGTGATGATTCTCTTTATGATGTAATGGATGCATATGATCATGCTTTTATGAGATGCTTTTATGGATGTATATGATAATGTATATGCATGGTGTAAAAATAATGTGATGATACCTATGTGATTATGCTATGGATGTTTTAGTAGTGTCTATGTGATGATTACTTTTATATTTATGTAGTGGATGTAGAGTGCATGATTTATGAGCTGCTTAGAATAACCAATCTATATTATGCAATAACGAAATGCAATGTATGTGAGATGATGATTATTTCCTATATGATGTGATATGCATTTATTCAGTATGCTGAAGTTTTGTGGATGTAGGATGGATGCATTAGCGATGATTTTGATTACTTGTAATGGTACGATGTTAGCACAGAAAGATAGAAGAAGAAAGATTCAATAAGTCAACCTTATTAGAGATGATGATGATGATTTTCTTACCAGGAATTAGGACTTTAAAAGGGCCATTTACCTTATGTTTGATAACGCACCTAGGTGCGATGCATCAAGGTATAAAGAACTAGGATGGTGTTCCACCTAGTGTGATGGATTTTGACTTGACAATTAGATAGGAGTATTCCTGTTCACACCTGACACACAAACCCTTATTCAAAACACAGTTCAGATATTTCAAAACTTTCAGACCAAAAAATAGAAAGGAAAGCCTTTCTATGTGGTCAACAAGATACCTAAAACACCTTCCCTACACCTAAACAATGTACACATGACCAAGGTTATTTTACAAGAATATCCAACAAGCATAGTAGATAAAGGATCATGATCATTTCCCCATTCCTTTCTCTCTAAATCCTTTTGTTTGGACATCATCGAGAGGTCACTAGAATGAGCTCAAATAAGATAAGCCAAAAAGACAAAGATAAAGTAAACAAAACAAGCTAATGTTCTTCATACCGCTAGCCAAGAATAAACTACTGTGATGCCTGATGTTGATGTCTATTGTAGGAAGGATGCATCTTAGGAAATGATGTTATCAGATTGATTTGGGATTGATTGGATGATAGGATATTGATACCAAGAGTTGACTAACTTTTTTTTTTACTGACCTAGACTTGAGTCCTTGACGTTTGAGTTTTCAATTTTGACTTGCTAGACTTGTTTTCAACTGTTTCACCAAAGGTTGAGGGTGACGACTAATTTATTATGAATGATGTTTATTTTGGGTGAAGGTAGGATGGGGATGGATGTATTTTTCTCAAATATTTGGATGTTTTTGAAGTTTTTGAAATGTTTTGAGGCTGTTTTTGGTATTTTTGAGATTTTGCAAATGTTTTGATTTTCCAATTTTCCAATATTTTTGGGTTTTCTAAGATTTTTGACAAAAGGACTAGCCTAAAGACCTATCCTAGGGGCCTCTGGGGCTGATCACTAGATTAGCCTTTCCTACGTTATACACGCAGAGACCATGTAGTTCAACTAACACAAACTCGATTATGATCAAATGGATTGTCAATTTATTGTGATAGACTCCTAAACGACTGACCTAAGTGTCTCGGGGGATGATCAAAGATCAACCTTGCCTACGTTCAATCTCAAAGACGATGTAGTTCGACATGATGATTTTGTTTTTTGATCTTTTGACTAAATTTTTGACTTGCTTTTAGATTTTGAATGTTTTGGATGTTTTTTTATTTTTCTGATGTTTTGGGATTTTATGATTTTGTGATGTTTTGGATTTTTATGATTTTATGATTTTTTGGATTTTCTGATTTTAGGGAAGACTTCAAGAATATACATGAATATGATCTGATGCGAATGTGCCCCCACCGTGATGCAATATACTACTCTGATATAGGTAGGACAAAATGACCTTGAGATTGGGCCGAGTAGTACTAGGATGAATCATGATGCAAACACAACATCAAGCTATGATGCAGATGTAGATAGGTGATAGATGAAGATATGGAAATGTGATGGGTGATGAAAGTGTAATGGATAGGTGATGCAGAACAAGCTGTAGGGATCATGGTGGATAGAGAGTGCTTATTTATACAAGGCACCTGTTTTCCAGGTTTTCACCAAGGTACTTTCCCAAAGTGCCACCGAAGTGGTTTTTAGTATAGGACAATTTTTCTCTTTACTATTTTAAATCTTTTTTCTAATTTTTTTTGGATTTTTATATTTTTATATTTTTTTTGGTTTGTTGGTTTTATACCTTGGAAGATTAGGCATAATTTTTTTTGAGATGGGAGCTATTCATGGGCTCCTGTAGAGGTTCCCCTTCGGGTTTTGATAACTGATATGCTCCTGACCTATAGCTTGATGTGATGATGAAGGGTCCCAACCAATTGGGTTCAAACTTGCCTTTGTTTTTTGGATTTGGAACATTCTTCTGATTCTCCTTCAGCACAAGTTCTCCAACTTGGAAAGTCTAGCTCCTGATCTTCTTGTTGTAACTTTTCTTGAGTCAGTTCTGGTAGAATTGCAAATGGTTTAAGGCATCCATGCACCGCTCATCTAGCAATTCTAGCTCGTTTAATCTTGATACCCGATATTCCTCATCCGTGATGAGATTCTGCAATGATATTCTCAGGGAAAGGAGCTCGATCTCAATGGGGAGGATGGATTTTGATCCATAGACCAGAGAGAATGGGGTGGCACCTATTGGTGTGTGGATGCTTGTTCAATAGGCCCATAGGGTTGGATTCAATTGGAGGTGCCAATCACGATCAACTTTATTGACCATCTTCTTAAGTATTTTTAAAATGGTTTTATTTGTAGCCTCAGCTTGGTCATTTCCTTGAGGGTAGTATGGAGTGGAAAAGCTATGTTGGATTTTGAACTTGTGGCATAGGTCATGAACATCTTGATTCTTGAAAGGTGTCCTGTTATCTGAGATAATGGCTTGTGGGACACCGTAGCGGTAAATTAAATAGTTCAGGATGAACTTTGATATCTTCTTTCTCATGATATAAGTCATGGGGATGGCTTCTACCCACTTTGTGAAATACTCAGTGGCAATGATAATGAACTTATGTCCATTGGATGAGGTGGGAGTGATTTTTCCAACGAGATCGAGCCCCCACTGTGAAAAGGGCCATGGTGTAACAATTGGGTGGAGTTCTTGAGTTGGCACATGGATAAGGTCCCCATGCTGCTGACATTGTAGACACCTTCTAACATAATCATGTGCTTCTCTTTCCATGGTAGGCCAATAGTACCATGTTCTCAACAGTTTCTTAGCCAAGGTCATTCCACTTGAGTGTGAACCATAGATGTTGTTATGCACCTCATTCAAGGTGGTCAAAGCTTCCTCAGTGTTTAAGCATCGTAAAAGGGTCCCTTCAATGCTCCTACGATAAAGGGTATCTCCTAGGATGAAAAAATAGGATGATTTTTTGATGAAATCTCTTTTGAGGTGAAGGGTTATGTCAGCTAGGAGGACTTCTATTCTCAGATAAGGGTATATATCATGGTACCAAGGATCACCA
The DNA here is from genome assembly GCA_007258455.2 of Sequoia sempervirens. NCBI lineage: Eukaryota > Viridiplantae > Streptophyta > Pinopsida > Cupressales > Cupressaceae > Sequoia > Sequoia sempervirens. The sequence goes on along the minus strand of VDFB02339330.1, from coordinate 42,389 downwards.
GGACCAACAATTTTGCACACAAATTAGGACTCTGGTACCTTGAATGTGGGTACGAGAAGTTGCTCTATAAGTAATTTTTACTTTGGGATGTTGCGTGGGATATCTATGAGTGACCTGATTGTTGCCATTGTATCTAATGCTCTGTTGTTTTCCCTTGGTAGTTGCTCAAATGTGATATCAATGAAAGACTCCTTGAGGCTCTCCACCAATTTCTTGTAGGGATTCAATTTTTTGTCCTTTGTTTGATAGTCATCATTTACCTGGTTGATTACGAGTTGTGAGTCTTTATAGACTTTGAGTGTCATTATCTACCATTGTACCACAATTCTCAACCCTATAACAAGAGCCTCATATTTCGTGATTTTATTGGTGCATGAGAATGATAGCTTGTATGACTTTGGAATGCAGTCCCTTTATGGGGTGATGAAGAAAATCCCTGCTACTAACCCATGTTGTGTGTAGGATCCATCAAAGTACATTTTCCAGTGATCTGCTACACTTAGGTTGAAGATTGATTCATCGGGGAATTCTGATATGAGGGGGTTCTCTGAGTATATCAGTGCCTCTACTAGTTGGTCTACTATTTATTTTCCTTTGATGGAATTGCACTCCACATACTCAATGTCATGCTCTGTTAGGATCATAACCCACTTGGTTGTTTTCCCTGTAAGTATTGCTTTAGACAACATGTAATTAAGAGGGTCTATCTTTGAGATGAGCTTTATTTGATGGGATAGCATGTAATGTATGAAATTTTGGGCTGCAAACACATCTACTAGACATTATTTTCAATGGGTGTGTAGTTTAGCTCATGTCCCACCATTTTCTAGCTAATGTAATAGATAGCTCTTTCCTTTCTGGTTTCATCGTGTTGTGCCAAGAGAGTTGTCGGCCTCCTACAATGATTCAATAACTAGGCTCACATGCATGACTCAAAGATTGGACATCTAACCTAAGTAGCTATCTTAATCACCATGAAGGTGCATTTAAATTGTCAACCCAGGGACGTTATCTTGAAATGGGTCGGCATAGTATGTGCACTAGGAATTCTCAAGTAGCCATTTCTACTCTATAGCTAAAAAACACAATGCTGAAAGTAAATTGCTGGGAAAGGAAGTAAAGAAAATACTGAACATCAACCAACAACTAAGCTAAACTGAAATAAAAGATCTAAAAAAAAAAAAGGAAATTACTCTATTTGCTTTGGCTGTAGGAACAGACACAGAATGGGCTTCTAGTGGTTGTAGGAACAGTCGATGCCAGATTTTAAACTAAGTATTAAAAAATAATTTAAACTAATCTAACGCTAAACTAATGAAATAGATAAATCACCAAGTAGGCCCCTTTGGATAAGTATCCTCTAAACTAATAGGAAATTTAAGTGCTCGAACTCATAATCTTTATTTCATTTACTATAAATCATGCGTACAAAGAGTAACAAACATGCAACCTCTTCCTCTGCTATGAATAAGAAAAAAAATAGAACTTAAAACTTAAGAACTAACTAGGAGGAAGGAGCATCGGATTATTTATGCTATGACTAAAACAAGGTAGTCAACTCCATGACTAGGAGGATGCCAATTAGGGAAAGCAAGAAAAGTGGAGTGATGGCAGTTATGCATGCATGGAATCTGGTCAGACATGCAAGTTAGACGTAGACCCAACACAATAGTAACACCAATGCATGCTCAATCATTATGGTGCATAACAGGGCGGTTACATTCAATTTGTGCGAAGAATCTTTGTTGTTGGTTGTCTTTGACTTGGAGTGCAACTTCAGCTGGTCATTATGGATTATTCCCAGCTGGTGGTGTCTTCCTCAACTTAGCATATTGAATCTACAGGGCAAGGTTAGTACGCACAATAACTGCACATCTATAACCACTCTAAGAAACACTCATCAACCACATGCAAAATTAATATAGATAGTCCACATTTTATGCCAAATGCCATTAAAGCTTACAGGGATAGGATGACATCAACTATCAATGGTTTGAGAGAAACATTATGTAAACATCAACATTTAGGCATTAAATTCTATGACATCTATGAGCAAATAGACTCTAGTTTCTACCCAAAACTAGACCAAAAACTAGGCTCATCACTCCCCCCAATTTAACGTTTTGTTGGTCCTCCAGCAGGGGAATAGTTGTTCTTTTGCTTGGTCAGAATTCTAAAATTTGCAACTGAGAGTTGCCCAACATTAGTGGTTGCAGTGCGTGAATCAAGATCCCAATAGAATCCTCTCATTCTGCCAAACTTGCTCCACCTCTACATTTCTACAACAATGTCATTCTGGTAAAATCCGAAATTTGGCACACACCACATGAGCATAGGTGGCTGAAAGGTTAGGGGGAGCCAATGTCACCCCTGTGTTCTCCCAATCTCAATATACTTCTCAATTCTTTTCAATACTGCAGCATAATTGTGGATGGAATGAGGTTCAGCCTATTTCAACTCATCAATCAAACTATTCCATCTCTGGGATAATTATCTCCTCATGGTGTTCTCTTTTGTTGTTGTCTTTACCTCATACTCAGTGTAAACTACCTCAATCCATGGCATAATCCTATTGCCATAACTTGATATGAGTAGAATTTTGTGCCATTCTTTGTAAATATCCCTTGGGTTACTTGATTCAGCTGTAACATGCAGAAGGGTATCAGACTTTGATTGTTTATAGGCACCATGTTGCTTACCCAAACTAATTTAATTTTGTACCTAAGACATGAATGCTCTCAATTGAAAATCCCCAACATATAGTAGTGGATTCCAATCATGGTCCTTTGTGACCGCATAATTATGTAAATAAAATTCACATAACATATTCTTCATTTCAGGGGAGGTAATCCTATAATCATTGAAGAATTCCATGGGTGTGTCAATAGAAGGATTCAAACCTGAGGCAAGTCTTGACATTCTAAAAGAGAGATACTTCTCTTTTAGGAGCAGAACATAGACCCTTGGAGGATCTCTACATTCCACGATCTTCGATGCCAAAGCTTCCATATCATCCACCCTCTACTTCAGGGTGGAAATTTCTACATCTTTATTTTCAATTTCCTCATCCTTATTTTGAATTTCCTCCTTCAATTTCTGTTTTTTTCTTTTTCCATTCTTCCTCCCTTATTTGTATTTCTTCCCATAAATTCAAAATTGTTGCATGTACTATAAAATTAGGAGGATTATGAATGCCTACTAGTCCTTTTGTTGATGGCGGCTCCTCATATGGCATTACTTGCATGGACTCAGGCTATCCCATTATCTCTAGCTGTAAAGGTACTATTTTTTCTTCCTTTTGATGTAGGGACTCTTGTTCCAGTTCTGGCTGTTGTTGTAGGATTCCTTGTTCATGTTGCAGGATGTCCTGATTTTTCTCCAATTCTCCTACAATGTTGGCAAGATCGGTCAATGTTTCTCTCATAAATATGTCTTTCCTTTCTTCATCATTTTCCTACTCCATCAGGGCTTCAGGATCCTTGTGTGAAGTCTCACCAAGTTTAGGGATTTCCTACAGAAGCGTACCAATTGTAGGCCCAACTAGTCTTGATTTCTTGGGAGGTTTTTCACATTCACCTTTGGCTGTAGGAAGAACTGTATCAGCCTTCCTTTTCTTAGAACTTGGCATTTTTATTTCAATAGGCTGTGTTTTGAATTTCCCTTTTTTTCTTTTACCTCTCTCTATTGTGCCCTAGTTTTTATGAGGGTTCCAATTGGAACTTCATCTTCAAAATCTGAGGAATTTTTTCTTTTTTTGAGTGCTCTGTTGAAGAACTAATTTCTATAGTTGTTTTTGCTACAGGAAGATTCATACTAGAGCTAGCACCAAAAGTTGAAGCACTAGGAATGGATTTAGTCATGCTTACTCTCCTGCTAGACCGACAAGATTGGGGTATAGCCCTAGGTGGAAAGTGCTCAACATTGATAAACTTTTCCCAGGTCATTCCAGATATATCATGCAAAGCCTTTTCAACTAGCAATCTGATCAAGCAATGGTGAGAAACATAATTATCCCTACCTTTTTGGGTCTCAACTGCCATGATTGAGAGAAGATTGTACATCACGTTGGGAACATTCATCCTCCTTTCATGTCTCATGTGGTTCAGAAGTTTGAAGTGGACAAAATGCAAATTTGATTGGAGACCCTCACAAGTGATGTATTTGATAACATACACGACTATCTACTTCCACAGCTCGGGTAGAGACATTATTTTCACACCCTGTTTATCTATGCTCAATGGTGGGTCATTTGGCTCTATAAATTCAGTCTTGGCTGACCTAGCATCTCTAGAAGTAGGGTATTTTTCACCATCAGTAGTTAACCTTGTAACTTCAAAAATTATTTCCTCTATTGCTACAACTTCTAACCCTTTTACTGTGGATTTCCCTTCTAAAAATTTCTGGGCAAATTCAAGGGCAACGCCTTCATCAAATCCTTTCAACTTCAAAAAGTAGTCTATCCATCCATAGTTTTGAAATGCGGCCAGACATTGTGCATCCTGCAATAAAATATTATGCACTGTGGGTTCGTTTCAAATTAATCCACCTCCCATTTTCTACAGTCAATCAAATGCTCAGCAACTTCCTTTCCTGCAATTCCCACTAAATTCCAGGAACAACCTGCTGATTAAATTCCCTTCTTTTGTTTTTCTTTTTTGCAACTTTAAGATCAGAACAGGGCAATAATGGCAAGAAAAGGAGTGATAAAAGGAAATTATGATAGGAAGAAATGGCGATTGTAGTTTTTGTCACTTCACGCATGCAAGCTGTCCTTTCAATTTCAAAACAACTCATTTTAATTTCTGACATAGCCTAGTATGGTTTGACACATGGGCAATAAAAATATTTGCATCTTTTTCGTTTCCCTCCCCCCAACCTAAATTTGGACATGTGTCCACACATGTGAGATAGGAGTGGTAATGCAACATGGGATAATGGAATTTTATGCAAATGTCTATACTAACGTATAGTGATTAAATGAGCGTACTTAAAAGATTATTAAAGATATTATTTAATGTGCACATACCTGAATGTGTGGAAGATTCGCTGCAAAGATCGCGGATAAAGTAGCGTTCACCTTGTTGGAAAATGAATTGAGCAATAAATAGAGTGAAATGAGGTGAGGTGGAATGAAGTGATGGTAGAGAGAGAAGGGTGGATGGGCGGATGATGAAGAAATGGACTTCCACTCAAGTGAAAGTCTTTATTATGAAAAAGTATGTACCTTGATTAAGTGGAAGGAGGGACACTAGGTCCACTGCCTTCAGCTACAGGAGGCTCAGAGGGATGGGTGAATTGTTGCAGGAACTCTTCTTTAGAAGTTGGCTTATGATATAACCTGAGGTGATGACCATTGACAAGTAATTTAAACCTGACAAGGTCAATGGTGGTGAGCTGAACAACTTCATTAGGGAAGACCTCGGCAATTTCATATGGTTCTAACCACCTTGTCTGCAACTTTCCTGCATTATCCTAGTATCTTGAATCATAGAGCAAAGCCCAATCTCCTAGTTTGAACTTCTTATCCTTGATAAATTTTTCATGCCACTTGATTCTCTGATTCTGCACTACTTCTGTATGTTGCAGGGCTGCTCTTCTTATCTCATCCAAAGTATTTAGCTGCATGATTCTTTCTCTTTGTGATTCAGAAATATCCATCCCCAAATCCACTATTTGCAGAGTATTATGTTCAAATTCAATTGGCATCATGGTTGTCTTTCCATATAGCAACTCAAATGGGGTGAAGCCTGTAGTTGTCTTACATGTTGTCCTATAGGCCCAAACAGATTCTAGTAATCTTTTTTCCCAATCCTTTCTATGGATATCTACTGTTTTAGTCAAGATGGCTTCAATTTCTCTGTTGTTCACCTCAACTTGGCCATTGGCCTAGGGGTGATAAGGAGTAGACTTCCTATGCCTTATGTTATACTCATTAATTAGTGCTACAACAAGAGTTGATGTATATTGAGCTCCTTGATCAATCACTATTTCTCTTGGGACTCCATATCTTGTGAAAATTTCCTCATAAAGAAACTCTGCAACTTTGTTATCTCTTGCATGCTTCATCGCCTTAACTTCTACCCATTTTGTTACATAATCAATACAAACCAATATATAAGACTCACCGTTTGATGGAGGGTCAATTGGTCCCAAAAAATCCAATCCCCATTTGTCAAAGTGAGTGATTACTATCTAAGGACAAAGTGGCATCTCATCATATTTGGTTGGTCTACCCATTCTTTGACATCTATCACATTTTCTGGTGTAACTTCCTGCATCTCTATGGAGTGCTGGCCAGTAATATCCTGTATTCAAGACCTTCATTGTTGTCCTCTTAGCCATAAAGTGTCCTCCACATGGTTCATTGTGACAAGCATGAAAAATTTCATATGTCTCATCTTCTCTTACACATCTTCTCATAACATGGTTAGGTCCAGTATAAAATAAACATCCAGCAATCCAAGAGAAAGGAAAAGATTTTTCAATAAGTGTCCTTTTCTATTTTGGAGAAAAGTGAGAAGGAATTATACCTTTAACCAAGTAATTGGCTATATTAGCATACTAGGGTATTTGTACATTGAGAGAAAATAGATTCTCATCAAGAAAAGAGTCATCTATGGGCTAATTGTCTTCTAATATAGTTATCCTTGAAAGAAAATCTGCAACAACATTGGCCTTCCTTGGCTTGTCCACAATGGTTATATCAAATTCTTGCATCAACAATAGCCATCTTGCCAATATACCTATGATCAAAGGTTTATTCATGAGGTACCTAATGGTTGCATGATCAGTGTGTACAAAGATTTGGTAGCTTTTTATGTAATGTCTGAATTTGTTCAGTGCATGGATTACTGTCAGCATCTCTTTCTCTGTTACTGTGTAATTGAATTCAACTCCTTACAAATTTTGCTGGAAAAATAAATAGCATTTTCAACAGTTCCCTCTTTTTGTCCTAAGACTGCTCCTAGACATAATCTGATGCACCAGTGTGGATGTGGAAAGGAAGCTCCCAATTTGGTCCCTTGAGTACAAGAGCATGATTCAAGGCTGCCTTCAAATCAGAAAATGCCTTGTCACAAGCTTCAGTCCACTGAAATTCAACATATTTAGTGAGGAGGGTATACAATGGTGGTGCTACCTTGTTGAAATCTTTGATGAATCACCTATAATATCCTGCATGACCCAAGAAACTCCTAACATCCTTTTGTTTTGCAGGTATAGGTAGATTTGTGATTACCTCAATTTTTGCAGGGTCTACTTGAACTCCTTTGTGGGAGAGGTAGTGGTCAAGAACTACACCCTCCTGCATCATCATGAAGCACTTCTCACTATTTAAGGACAAGTTCTGATCTTCAGATCTCTATAGGACTCTCTTGATATTTTCCAATGCTTGATTAAAATCAACACCATAAGTGGTGAAGTCATCCATATAAATCTCCATGCAATCATGAGAAATGTGTGAAAATATGCCAATGACTGTAAGTTGCAGGTGCATTGCATAAGCCAAATGGGAGTACCGAATAGGCATAGGTTCCTAAAGGACAAGTGAATGTGGTCTTCTCCTGGCCTTTTGGTGCAATTTGGATATGGTTGTAGCCACTGAATCCATCTAGAAAAGAGAAATATTGCTTTCCTGCATGTGTGTCCAAAACTTGATCAATAAAAGGTAAAGGAAAGTGATCTTTCTTGGTGGCAGTATTCAGTTCTCTATAATCGACACAAACTCGCCATTTTCCTCCTTTCTTGAGAAAAATCACCAATGGAGACACCCACTGACTATCTGAAATAGGGTAGATAAATCTTGTGTCTATCATTTTCTACAGTTCTCCTTTCATAATCTTTCTTAGTGCAAGGTTAATTCTTCTTTGTGGCTGTCTTACTGGAGTGCAATCATCTCTGATATAATTTTTTTTTGTACAAAGTTTAGGATCCAAACCTTTCATATCATTATAATCCCATGCAAATGCATGTTGATGGGCTCTCAAAAGGCTTGCTAATAACAATTGCTACTCCTCATTTAATTTACTATTAACATTCAGATATCTTCCTTCAGACACTTGGATTTGTGTAGTTAACTCTATCATGGCTGATTCATTAATACATGGAATCTTTAGTTCATATGGAATCAATGTATCGAGTATACCTATTGTTGCAGGAATTCTGTCTGTAGGGACAGTTGCTACAGGAAGAGTGGCTACAGGAAGGACATCTGCAAGAACAGTGGTTGCAGGAGGAGCAGGCAGAAGTGTCCTGACGAAGTAGAAGACGATGTTTCCTCTACTTCATAATAGTTCTGAATGATATTAGCCAACACATCATCCTCATCCTGGAGTTGCATGAAAGAGATTCTCCCTAGCATCATAAGTTGTGCCACATAATTAACTTCCTCGGCCTCTTCACCAACATGGGGCTAAACGAGATTATCCTCAGAATGAGATGGCTGAGCAGGTGGATAAAGAACAAAATTTTTAGTACTCCTTCCATCTTAAATGGTCATGTCACCAGAATGACATCCAATGTATGCATCTGCAGTTGCCAACCAAGGTCTTCGAAGAATGATGGGATATCCACCTAGTGTATCCTTAGGAGAAAGAATCATAAAATTTGCTGGGTATTCCCAAGAATCTAGAACTACCACAAGATCTTCTACTACACCATCAGGCTTAACAATAGAGCTATCAGCAAGCTGCATGATAGTAGGAGTAGATCTCATGCTTGCAATATTCAATTGTTGCAGGATTTCTTTAGTCATTACATTTATTGATGCTCCTAAATCAAGTAGAGCATTCTTTACTTTGATCCTGTTTATGACAACTGCTACCATAGGACTACTTGGGTCATTATACTTGGGAACAGTTACTTTTCCCAACATGATGTCAGCTTGTTGACCCACCACGTGGATTGCAGTTGGGTATTTCTTCTTCCTACCTGGATTTTTAAGGAAAGCTTCCTTGATTGCTTTGTCATAGATTGGAACATCCTTTATGGCTTGAAATAGGGGTATCTGAACACATATATGCTTTATTTGATCCAGGATATCAAAAGTGGTTTCCTCTTTTTCTTCCTTCTTCTTTGCAACTTCCAATCTCTAAGGGAATGGTGGTTCTTGCTTGGTCTATTTGACATGGACTGGTTCAGGATTTTTGGGTTCGTTTGGCTGAATAGGATCATTTAGAGGTTCCTCCTCCTCTTCCATAGGAAGGTCAGTGATAATGGGTTTGGAAGGGCCTAGTAGAGTAGTTTCTGAATGCAAATGGATATCTTACACTCACAGCATATGCAGGGAAATGATTTGGATCAAAAGAGTATACATGTTGTGGTTTGTTATTAGGATTGGGTGTGGGCTGAGTTGGTAGTTGAGTTGGTTTAGGTGCATTTGAGTTTGGATTAGTAGGTGGAGGCATTAGAGCAGACTATTGGGGCTAAGAAGGTGGTTTCATGTAGTTGTTTGTCTGAGGAGGCCACAACTGTCCTCCTCTCCATTGATTTGTTTGCTACCAATTTCTTGGAGGTGATTGCCAATTCCCTTGAGATTGCTGCCAATTTCCCTGAGGTTGCTACCACTAGGGTGGAGAACTTTGATGACTGGACCAAGCATTTGGAGGGTTACTCCAGGGCTGTGATGGGTATCCTCCATAACTGGGTGGATATGGGGGCTGCCATTGGTTACCAGATGAATAAGAGTTAAATATGGTCTAGCATAAGATAATGGATCTAATGGTATACCTTGTCTTGGAGCCCAAGGCTTCCTTTGTGCAACAAATTAGACTTGGTCTTCTTCAATTTAAATTGGCTTGAACTCAGGTGAAATCTACTTGCATCTACGGTCTCTCTTCTTTTGTCTGCAGTGGGGGCCATATTCTACCAACATTTCCTTTTCCTCATCTTGCTTCTTTTTGGCCTGAAGTGTATCTAGCTGAGTAGCTAGATTATTTATAATGTATTTCTTGAAGTTTTCCAGCAAATGCGTAATCTTAGTTCTTGAAACTCCAGTGGTAGTTGACTTACCTATGGACAGTTGATAAGCTCTCCCTCTCTTTGAGGCTGCTCTAGTGTAGTTCTGGCACATTTTCTTGATATCATCCCAAGGAACCTGGGTGATATCTCCTCCTCCCATAAGATCTAAGGCATCAGTGTAGTTATCATTGATTCCTCTCAGAAAAAGCAACTTTTGTGAGTCTTCATTAAGTGCATGGTGTAGAGATTTTTGTAGGCAAAACATAAACCTTGCAATGTAATCTTCCAGGCTCTCATCTTCCTTCTACTGCATCCTGAAAATGTCACCTCCTCTCATATCACTACCCCTGCAATATTCCTTATATTTCTCAAGGAATTTTGTCTTCATGTCTTCTCAAGTTCCCACAATATCTTTTCCTAGTTTCATAAACCATCTTAATGCAGCTTCCTTCAGAGTAGTAGGAAATAACTTAAGTCGATGGGCATCAGTAGTATAATCATAACTCCTACAAAGTATGTCAAACTGAAATAAGAAGGTATCAAGGTCTTTTGTGACAAGTCCATAAAACTTTGGGAGTGTAAAAGAAGGGATATTCTTGATGTTTTCAACTTGATTTTGATGGGTAATGGGAAAAGGAAAAGTTGGTGGGTTCGGTTTGTTCCCATTTGCATCACCCATTCCTGCTTGATGTGGTTCCAATGCAAGGGGGTTTTGATTTTGATCCTCAGAGGAGACTTCACAACTAGTCAGATCAGGATATGCATTAGCAAAAGGGTGTGGATCTTCTTCTTCTTCTTTTGATGGATTCTGATATTCAACTAGTTGGAATGGATTGAGATTGTTAGGAAGAAATCTCCTTTAAGCATCCCTTCTCCTTTCTCTATGCATGTGGTATTACTCACTATCAACCAGCTCACACAAAAAATTGGTAACGAATGAGGAGGTCATTACTTCCTAAAAGAAAAATTCCAAAAACACTACAACAAGAAAAGCTAACAATGACTCCAAAAGACTCCCTAGTTTGACACCATCCCCGACAATGGCGCCAAAAATGTCAGCCTCCTACAATGATTCAATAACTAGGCTCACAACCATGACTCAAAGATTGAACATCTAACTTGAGTAGCTATCTCAATCACCATGAAGGTGCATTTAAATTGTCAACCCAAGGACGTGAACTTGAAATGGGTCGGCATAGTATGTGCACTAGGAATTCTCAAGTAGCCATTTCTACTCTATAGCTAAAAAATGCAATGTTGAAAGTAAATTGCTGGGAAAGGAAGTAAAAAAAATATTGAACATCAACCAACAACTAAGTTGAACTGAAATGCATAACAGAAATAAAAGATTTGAACAACAAATAAGAAATTACTCTGTCTGCTTTGGCTGTAGGAACAGACACAAAATGGGCTTCTAGTGATTGTAGGAACAGTTGATGCCATATTTTTAACTAAGTATTAAACAACAATTTAAACTAATCTAATGCTAAACTAATGAAATGGATAACTCACCAAGTGGCCCCCCTTGGATAAGTATCCTCTAAACTAACATGAAATTTAAGTGCTCAAACTCATAATCTTTATTTCATTTACTGTAAATCATGCATACAGAGAGTAACAATCATGCAACCTCTTCTTGTGTTGTGAATAAGAAAAAAACTAGAACTTAAAACTTAAGAACTAACTAGGAGGAAGGAGCATTAGATTATTTATGCTGACTAAAACAAGGCAGTCAACTCCACGACTGGGAGGATGCCAATTAGGGAAAGCAAGAAAAGTGGAGCGATGGCAGTTACACATGCATGGAATCCAGTCAGACGCAGACCCAACACAATAGTAACGCCAATGCATGCTCAATCATTATGGTCCACAACAGGGCTGTTACATTTAGTTTGCGCGGAGAATCTTTGTTGTGGGCTGCCTTTGACTTGGAGCGCAACTTCAACTAGTCATTATGGAGTATGCTCAACTAGCGGTGTCTTCCTCAACTTAGCATATTGAATCTACAGGGCAAGGTTAGTACGCATAATAACTGCACATTTATAACCACTCTAAGAAACACCCATCAACCACATGCAAAATTAATATAGATAGTCCACATTTTATACCAAATGTCATTAAAGCTTGCAGGGATAGGATAACATCAACTATCAATGGTTTGAGAGAAACATTATGCAAACATCAACATTTATGCATTAAAGTATATGAAATCTATGAGCAAATAGACTCTAGTTTCTACCCAAAACTAGACCAAAAACTAGGCTCATCAAGAGCACCGAGAGCTACTACTGTAGCTGAGATATACAAGATCAATGGTTTGCTTGGAATTGGAGGCATGAGGACTAGTGGTGTGAGAAAATACTCCTTGATCTTGTTAAAGGCCTGTTCACATTTTTCATCCTATTTGTAGGCTACCCCCTTGTGGAGTAGATGAGAGTATGGGATTTCTTTGTCTGCTAGTTGTGCTATGAATTGACAGATGGACTGAAGTCTTCCTTGTAGGACTCTTAGTTTTTTTAATGTCCTTGGTGCCTCCACTTTGAGAATTGCCTTGACCTTAGCAGGATCTATCTCAATCCCCCTCATAGACACAATATACCCAAGGAGCTTCCCTGACTATACCCCAAAGACACATTTCTTTATATTGAGTTTGACTTTGTATTCCTCCAACCTAACAAAGACAGAGCCCAATGTGGCTATACGGTCTTGTTGCTTCTTTGATTTGGCCAAGATATCATCCATGTAATCTTCCACCGTTTTATGGATCATGTCACGGCTCTCTGATAGGTAGCTTCTACATTCTTCAACCCGAACAACATCATATTCCCACAATATGTTCCCCACGGGCAGGTGAAAGTTGTTTTATGTTTGTCATCTTTGGATATCATGATTTGGTTGTAACTGGAGAAGTTGTCCATTAGTGATAACATCTCATGTTCTACTGTCATATCCATAATCATGTCGATGTTTGGAAGTGGAAAGTCATCCTTGGGACATGCTTTGTTAGATCCCTGAAATCTATGTAGATACGGATGCCCCCAGTGGGTTTTGAAATAGGTACAAGATTGGAGACCCATTCTGGATAATCGATCGGCCGTATGAATCCTACATCTAGGAGCTTCTATAACTCCATCTTAACTAATAATGCTATCTGGGGATGCATTTTTCTGAGCTTTTTCCTAACCGTCTTTGCTTCAGGATACACGGCTAGGTGATGAACAACAACCTTTGGATCAAGCCTCGACATGCCAACATAGGTCCATGCAAAGTTTTTCTTTCTTTCTTTTAGGAACACAACTAGAAGTTCTTATTCTTTTGTGAGAAGTGACTCTGAATAGAATGTTATGTCTGGTATCTCCTCTATTCCCATGTTAACTGGATTACATTTCTCTGCTAGGACCACTAAATTTTCCTAATGAATGGCACTAAGGGGAAGATTGAATCCTTCATCCTATGGTGCCTCAAAGAGGTTTTCACCATTGAATATGTCCTTTTTTTACTATTTTTGGGTCAGAGAGTGCCACAATGTAGTTTTCACTCAAAGACTGCGAGATTATTTTTAGATTTCTACTTTTGTGACTGAAGGATTCAATCATTTCCCCATATTAGGCATGTGTATCTAGCATAATATCAAACCCAGCCTTGTGATCTCCATATGGTATCGTATCTTGTACTCCCATGAATTTCGAGAGTGCCTCATCATTTTTAACGTGTCCAGAATTGGTGGTCCTCATTGTTTGTAATCGATGAGTTGGGGATATACTAGGTTTATTTCATGGAATTGATGGTTTGACTCAAAAGATGAGGTACTAATCATGAGTAGGGAGGTATCTTCAAAAATCATAGGCAAATCAGTTATGGGATCCTCATCACTACTACACACATTAGTTATGTCGAAGGTAAAATTGTCTAAAGGTAGACTTGTGGATACTGGTAATTGAAGGGTGGATGCTGATGGATGAGGGGGAGCTTTGACTTTCTTAACCACGGTTTCTTTTCCAAGTATGGTCACACTTAGAGGGGTACATGTGAGGTCTATATTCTTTATCCACTTCTCAGGAATAATGGGCACTAAAACACCAGTCATTTTTCCCAATATTTTTGTTCCTATTATAGCCCATACTTAACATCATGTGTAGCCCTTTGCTGGTTTCATCCATAGGAAGGTCAGGTACGGGCCTTTCTTCTTGATATAGAAGATTGGATATGTCTTCTCCCTCTACTATTTCATGGCTTAGATCCCCCCAACTTCTGAATCTAGATGGGTTTTCTTTGAAGGTAGATGGTGTTCCCGCTGGTTGAGGTTGCCTGTGAGTCCTAGGAGATTGGGGTAACTCTCCTATGACGAAAGAAATTTTCTTCATGTTGTAGTCTTCACACCCGTTCTCTTGGATGATGACCTTGATTTCAGATATATCGGGGATGGTGGGTGTCATTGTCTCAGAGGTGGACGCTAATGTAGCTGGGTCTACATACAAAGTGGTAGGGCCTTTGTCATTCTTTAGGACCTAGGGGATTTTATAATATTTTGCTTCCAGGCTTTTGCAGTAGGCAAAGGGTTTGGGATCACCATGGACCATGACCTCTTGATTTTGATATGGGAATTTGATGCACTAATGGAAGGTTGATGCAACTACTTGCATCCCATGGATCCATGGTCGACCCAGGAGGATGTTGTAGGGTAACTCAAGGTCAAGGACCTGACACATGGTTTCCATAATGGCTAGCCCTACTTGAATAAGGAGTTGGATAGTGCCCTAAGACACTCTCTATTGATCGTCATATGCTCTAATTGTGATTCCCTTACCTTTTTCAATAGCATCCTCTAAGAATCCCAGGTTCTTGATTAGTTTGAGGGAACAGATGTTTAGTCCTGCACCCCCATCCACCAAGACTCTTTTGACTTTGTTTTTGTGAACAAGGACTTCAAGGTGGAGTGCTCGATTGTGAGATGCTTGGTTGGGAAAGTCCTGATCGGAGAATGTTAGGAGACTTGGGGTGGTGATATTTCTGACCATATCTTGAAACTGTTCAACATCAAGATCCATGGAGACTTTGGATGAAGCTAATGCTTCCTCTAGGATCTTCCTATGTGTGGGTGATATCTTCAGCAACTCCATGATGGAGATCTCAGCAAGTGTTCTTTTCAGCTGGTCTAGGACAATGTATCCATTAGGAATGGACTTCTGATTGGAGGTGGATGCTCTAGTTGGTTGTGATGGTCCAGTGATGGTGACTTTTCTGTCGCATGGGGTGACTCCACAATCAGCCTTGGCTCCCTTGATATTAATGATAGTGACCATTTCATCGATGGATGCGACAACATGATCATATACATGGTTCACATTGGCATACTTGTTCTTCCCATGGTTATTCCCTTGGTTATGATTAGGCATCAGATTCGTGTATATTTTTAGGTCCTGATTTCCATCTGGTTACTCGACATTGATATTTTCTCATCGATTAGGTCTTGGATTAGGTTTTTCAACCTCATATAGTTGGCAGTGGTGTGTCCTTTGATTTTGTGAAAATCACAAAGTTATTTTCATTGTAACATGGCAATTTTACTTGGGGTTCCTGATAGTTCTCATAAGTGGGAACTTTGATGAGATTTTCATTTATCAGTTTCTTCATGACTGATTCAATTGGTTCCCCAAGGGTGGTATACTGTCACTTGGAGGGATATTTATTTCGTGGGGGTGGTCCCCCTTGATTTTTTAGATTTTTGATTTGGTTGTTGGGTGGTGGATGTGATACCGTATTGGCTTGAGTGTTGTTATGATTATTATTTTTCAGTTGTTGGAATGTTTGGGTGTTTTGTTTTGGAGCACTGATTATAACCTTGGCATTGACCACACCATAATTAGTGACATTTTTGTTTCTTTCCCAGGTGCAAGGTTTCTTGTTATAACTGGTGGATGGGTGATTGTCTTGAGGTTCTTGATACGTGGGTGTTCCCCCTTGTGCAATAAGAGCTCATTCGATGTTGAGCACCTTGGGGATTAAGTGGTTGTATGTGGTGATACATTGCATCTTGAGATGGAATGCCAAGGATTTCTCACTTGATTAGCAATGATGGTGCAAACTTGTTGTTCTTCTGGCATGGTCCATTTTCTCTTGTTGGCCTTTGATCACCATCGTTGTAGGAAGGAAGTGAATGATTACCCCTTAGCCTATTTGAGAGTCGATAGTTCCTCTAGACTTACATCCATACCCATGTTATACGCGTAGTTCTGTATGAATGCATCTATGATCTCTTCGAACCTTTTGATGCTAGGAGGTAGGCAAGAGAACCACTCCATGGCAGGACCAACCAAACTTTGACGAAATAGATGCATTAGATAAGTATCATCATATGCAACTTCCATGCAACATACTTGGAATTCTCTGATATGATCCTCAGGGTTTCCTGTCCCATGATATTTGTCAAATTTAGGGATTTCAAATCCCTTTGGGAATGGTACCATTGCAAGGCTCCTATCAAATGGGTAGGGACACAAGTTGCTTGGTGTTTTTGTGGTTTTCGTCGATTGAAGATCTAGCACTTGTTGTGAGAGCAACTTGATTTGTGTCATCACGTCATTTTGTAGATTAGGAGGTAGGGTGAACATATTTTGAGGTGTTTGAGTGATGGGTGAAGTGTTCGGTGCGTTGGTCAGAGTTTGTTGCAAGCTCTGTTGTGCAATCAAGGCTTGCTGATATGCCTGCATTTGTTGTTGTGCCAACAACGCTTATTGTTGGTCTTATTGTTATTGTTCCAATTGTTGGCATATGGCTTCTATTGTTTTGATTGATGGCAACCTAAGTCAATATTCTAGTTTGCAGATCATAATTTGTTCATACTTGCAGGCAGAGTGAAGAACAAAGTAATACTGGAAGTGAGAATGAAGAATAGGGTATCCGGTTACTATGTCGATCTATATGCATCATCGGATTATCATTTTGAGTTGTCGATCTCGGGGAATATTTTTAGGCATCCATATTATCTTATTGTTATATTTTGTGTTGTCGCATTAATCAGTGTGTTAAGAGATCCAGTAGGATGATTTTTCTGTTTATTTGTTCATGTGTATGTAGCGTGTCATGGATGTATAAGGAGTAATTGTCTAAATTTTTTATGTTTGAGCATTTTTTTTTGGGCCAAAGCCATGCATTATCCGAATTTGATGGGTATGCATCAGATATTAAATGGGGATTGAGCTGACAGTTGGAAAATATTTTTGTTTTGCTGAAGCCGACATGAAGCGACTAAATTCTTGGTAGAGGATATATATATGAGTTTGGGTAATTCATTTTGATATATGTGAGAGTAGATGTGCATGTGGAGAGTAGAGCAGATGTGTGTGTTCAACATGTGTTGATGTATGTGCAAATATTAGAAGATTAGTTGATCAAATTTTTCTTGTGCAGATGAGGAGTTTTGTGAAGAAAATTAAGGCAGAGCAGAGCGAAGTGCAAAATTAGTGCAGAAGGTCGAGAATCTGATCAATGAGCCTAACTGGAACTGTAATTGGGAATTTGTAGATGATACTTTCTCAGTTCAACTTTTGTTGTAATTCAAACATATTGTAAGGCAGTGAGCATTCCTTCTTTTGAGTAGTGAGCTCTAGGAAGTGTGCTTGAATGTTTGCGCATTCCCCTTTTTCTTCATACTTTTATCAGAGTATAACTTATGGATTAACCTCCACCGTAGTTTTTCCCCTAATAGGGTTTCCACGTAAAAATATTAGTTTTATGGTGTTTTGATGGTTTCCTTCATGTGCTTGCATCTTTAATTTTGTTTAAATTCTACAAATGGTTTAGGATATGTATTGTATTTTAAATATTGTTGAACATTGATTCACCCCCTCTTCTCAGTATTCCTTAAGTCCAACAATTGGTATCAGAACAAGGTTCCTTTGCACAAGTTTAATAGCTTGAGGTGGATCTTGGAATGCAATGGACTCTGGTGGTCTTCAACAATAGCTTTTGGTGGTACTTGATGATCTTGATTAGTCTAAAGCAAAAGTTCTGGAATTAAAAGCAAATATTGGGGATGCTGAAAAATTCATTCAATCATTGAAGGATAAAATCAATGAGTCAAGAGAAAAGAGGAAGGAAATATGTGATCAGATGAAGCAGAAAGAAAGTAAATTCTTGGAAGATGTTCACTTGAATCATACCCTAAAAGAAATAACTAAAGAATGTGAAAAGCTTGCTAGAGACAATGCTACTCTAAAGATTGAGATAAAATCTATGGTGATAAAGCTAACTAAGGAGATTGAAGAAAGAAAGAAGAATGAGGAGAATCTAACCCAATCCTTAAAAGAAATATCTGAAGAATGCAGCAGAGTTAATAGTGGATTCATTTAGCTAGAGATTGAACTGCAACAATCCAGAAATAATGAACAAGAGCTTGAAAGACAGATAGTTATTCTCAGAGATGAACTCACTACTGCAAATGAATACAAGGAGAAGTTTAGGATTAGTTTTGCTAAGCTTGATGAGCTGACTAAAGGGCAAAAGGATGCAAATGACAAGTGAGGTCTTGGATATGAGAAGGGAGAAAGCTCTAGATCTGAATATAAGGTTTCCAGACAAAGAAATTAGATGAACAAAGGTAGAAGGTATCTGACAAGACAACCCAATGCTCAAAATTTTAATGGTCATTGATTTTCCTGTAATAAATTTGGTCATATGGCTACTCAGTGTAGAAGCAAAATAAATTCAAGTGATTCATCATTTCCCAGTCGGTGCTTTAATTGTGATAAGTTTGGTCACAAGTCAAAGGAATGCAAAAATGTGATGAACAACTTTCATAGAGATGTCAGATGCTATGCATGCAATAGATTTGGGAATATTGCTAATCAATGCAGATCAAGAGGAAATCAATGGAATGAATGGTCTAGATAGAGAAACCTTGTGTGTTACAATTGCAATAGATTTGGTCACATTGCAAGATTTTGCAGGAACAAAAACATGGATAAAAGAGGTATGGTATACAAAGGAAGAATTTCATAGAAAAATGATAAAGGAAAAGGGAAAGTGACTATGGAAGAAAAAAGAGATCAGATGAAGAAAAATTGGGTAAGGAAGAGTGAGTTTGATGAAGGAAATAAGCCCACACTAGAATCTACTTTTGGTAATTCCTCTAGAAATTGATCTTAGGCCATTGGCCTAGGGGGAGTTTTTCAAGAAAATCCTTTTCCCCCTGTCAACAGTTGGCACCAAAATGCAAGAAATTGTCAATAGTTGTGCTAATAGTTTACAAGTGTATCGGTGGTCACTTGTGCAGATATTTTAGAAGTAGAAGGTCCACAGATGAACTCTTCTTTTGTTGTCTAAGAAAATAGAGTATCCAAAACACCTAGGGAAAAACATTTAATGTGGTGAAAAGGTTAGGTGTGCGAGTTATAAAAGGGTATTTGGAACCCTCATTTGTCACTGTGCATTGAAGAAGAATAGGAGAGCCTCTATAGTAGAATTTTGAAGGATTCAAGTCAATTCGGTGGTGAATTCATTAGGTATTTAAGTTTCTTGTAGAATTCTCACTCAATTTGGTGCTCGGTAGAAACTTGTTCGACACGAAAAGGAAAATGATGCAAATCAAAGGATGGTGAATTTAGATGAATATAGTAGTGAGAAGATTAGGGAGGTGAGAAATTTTTTGTCGACCGATGAATTGAAATGTCCATAAGGTGTGAAACAAAAAAGTTTGGACATTTGGAGTGAATTTCCATATTTTGATAACATGGAAGTCGTTAGGTTTATCCTAAATAGATTGAATGATGACATTCTAACTTTGGATAAACCCTATCTCATTTCAAAAGAAGTCATCATGAATCTAATTGGTTTATGCAATGTTGGGGATATTTCGAAAAAGAAGTTGATTCAAAACAAACAAGTCAAAACCCTAACCGGAGTAACTAGAGATCAGAGGGCTTTGATAATTTTGACAATCAAAGATCCGATAAAAAGGTACATTGCGCATGGAATCTCATACAAAATATTTTTCAGAAATAGGGAAGGCACAACTTCGGTAGGTGCAATTTACATCTCTCATAAAATGATAGTGGAGGATAAAGATTTTGATTTGTGTGGATTGCTAAAAGATCAATTGATGGAAAATGTGCAACTAACAAAGGAGGCAAATTACCCCTTCAAGTTTGGTACCTTGGTGATATGTCTTGTGATGTATTTTCTAAATTTCTTGCCATAGATCAATAATGTTGTATGGAAAGAGAATGAACTAGTTTGCAAATAGAGTTTTGAACATTCTAATACTTTGGAAAATTGTGAGCAAGAGTATGCAAATTTCTTTAAAGAATTGTTAGGGAATTTTGGAGCAATTTGTATTTCTATTCTGGTAAGAGCACTTGAAGTTGGATCCTCTTTTGATGAGATGGAGAGAAAGAAGAAAATAGCACAAGAAATTGTTGATTACACTCCTCCGACACACAAGACTCCAAAAATTGAAGGAAAAGGTAAAGAACAAGTGATTGTGGACATACCAAATGAGGAATTTGATGAGTACACTCCAAGGGGAGAACCGGAATCAGTTGAACCAGATGTAGTAATGGCAGAAGGAAGTGAAGAAGAAGGTATTTTATCCAAAGTAAATATATTGTAGCTTCTTTAGGAGAAAGATGGGATGCAAAAAATTGCTGACATATGGTCTGATAGACCCTCATATGAGCAGGACTTGATCAAGAGCACACTAAGTACTTATTTTGTGCACAATAACATTGATTTGCAGAGTTTGCATAATGTTCTTCCTGAAGAGATGAGTGAATGCATTAAGGAAGCCATGGTCTCTAAGTCCTAGGATAGGAAAGAGGGAGAAATAATTCTACATCTGAAGGAGCAGTTCAAGCTATCTCTTACCAAACTAAAAAGGAAAATGAACATGTTGAGGCAATTCATAAATACAACAAATAACATCTACAACTATTGTCTTCGTTGGCCTCATGTAGTTGGGAGATACAAAGATAAGTTGGAGCAGATTGAAACTAAGCTGAATAGAATAGGTCAAGATTATAACATGTTTTAGGATCAGGATGGTGCAGTCAAGAAAAGGATTCAAGAATTGCAGTTTGAGAATGCAAAAGTTCATTTCACCAGAAACAACCTTGTGGACACCTTTTGGAAAGTGAAGGATTTAACCGAATGCAGGCTGGAGCAGTTAATTGAGACTCTGAGGAAAGGAGAGAAATTAGAAGAGGCAATCGCAATTCTAGAATCTCTCATCCATATTATCAATCAGACATCAGAGAACAACAACTTGATCTTAATCATTGGCATTTTAGTAGAAGCTTGGAGGAAATTTCTTCTAGAAATGAAAAATAAGTACAAGATAATTTTTTGACTCGAGTAGCAGTTGTATTTCTTCAAATTTTGATCCAATTTTTGAAAGGGAGAGAGAGTGCAATGAAAATATTTTTTTCATTGATGTCAAAGGGGGAGAGAGAGCAGTGAAAAATTCCTTATCATTCTAAGGGGAAGTTGTGCTTTGAAATTTTGAAATTTGGCAGCGTAATCATATTGGTTCCAACACTTAGTCATTTTTCACTAAGTGTTGCCATCAATGCCAAAGGGGGAGATTGTTGGCATATGGCTTCTAGTGTTGTAATTGATGGAAACCTAAGTCATTATTTTTGTCCACAAATCAAAATTTGTTCATATCGGTAGGCAGAGTGAAGAACTGAGTAATACCGAAAGTGATAATGAAGAACAGGGTATCCGATTAGTATGTCGTTTTGTATGCTTCATTAAATTATCATTTTGAGTTATGGATCTCGGGGAAGATTTTCAAGCATCCATATTATCTTATTGTTAAATTTTGTGTTGTCGCATTAATCGATGTATAAGTTAAGAGATCCGTAGAATGATTTTTCTGTTTATTTGTTCATGAAGGCCGACTCAGTGTATGTAGCGTGTCACAGATGTATAAGGAGTAATTGTTTAAATGTTTCTGTGTTTGAGCATTTTTTTGGGGCCACAACTATGCATTAGCTGACTTTGATGGGTATGCATCAGATATTAAATGGGGATTGAGTCAACAAATGGAAAATATTTTTATTTTGTTGAAGCTGACATGAAGCGACTAAATTCTTGGTAGCGGATATATATATGGGATTAGGTAATTCATTTTGATATATGTGAGAGATGTATGTGTGGAGAGCAGATTAGATGTGTGTGTTCAACATGTGTTGATGTATGTGCGAATATCAGAAGATCAGTTGAGCAAATTTTTCTTGTGCAGAAGAGGATTTTTTTGAAGTGAATTAAGGCATAGCAGAGCGAAGTGCAGAATCAATGTAGAAGGTCTAGAATATAATCAATGAGCCTAACTAGAACTGTAATTAGGCATTTTTAGATGCTACTTTCTCAGTTCAACTTTTTTTGTAACTCAAACATATTGTAAGGCAGTGAGCCTTCCTTCTTTTGAGCAATGAGCTCTGGGCAATGTGCCTAAATGCATGTGCATTCCCCTTTTTCTTCATACTTTTAACAGAGTATAAATTGTGGATTAACCTCCACCGTGGTTTTTCCCCTAATAGGTTTTCCACGTAAAAATCTTGGTGTTATGGTGTTTTGATGGTTTCCTTCATGTGCTTGCATCTTTACTTCTATTTAAATTTTGTAAATGGTTTAAGATTTGGATTGTAATTTAAATATTGCTAAACACTGATTAACCCCCCCTCTCAGTGTTCCTTAGTCCAACACCAACAACACTTGTTGGTCTTGTTTATGTTGCACCAACAATGCTTATTGTTGGGCTAGTAATTAGGCTGCTTCTTGTTGCGCTTGGTACTACTGTAGGGCTTGTTGATAGGCTTGTTGTTGGGTTGCTTGCAATTGTGCCTGATATTGAGCTTGCTTGCTTGTGCTTGTTGAGCTTGGCATTGGGCTTGAGCTTGAGCTTGAGCCTGTTTTTGTGCTTGCACTTGTTGGGAAGCTTATGCAACCTGGGTAGCCTATGTAGCTTGTGCAGCTTGTTTTTGTTGCAACAAAGCTTGGGAAGCCTATTGTACTTGTTGCACTTGTCGTGCGGCATGAGTTGCTTATGCTTGTTCAATAGCTTGTTCTGTGGCTTGTGTGTTTTGGGCTTGTTGTGCTTCGAATTGTTGAAGTACCTTTTGATAGGCATGTTGTGTTGCTTGCAATGTGATGCTATATTGATTGACCACATTTGATCTTGGTGGTAGTGGTGGTGGTGGATTCAAAATGGTGTTTGTTGTTGTGATGAAGGGTGTTGTTGTATTGATGATATGGATTTGTGTGGTAGATGGTGTGATTGATATGCTTGGTCCTTGAGAGACCACGTTTATGGATGGTGTAGTGATTTCTTGTGTTGTTTGGATGGCTTCCATCTATTGTTGCAATATCAATGGCAAGGCCGAAGGATTAGGTATGATGTTTTGATTTATGATTGGGGGGTTGTTCGGATTTTGTTAATTGATGGGTGTTAAACCGAGGAGCGGTGTGGATGTTAATGGAAAAGGTGGAAGTGGTAGAAATGATGATGATGAGGGGTCAAAGATTCCCCCTTCTCCAAATAGCATGCCTTCTCCTTGTGAAGTCATAGGGAGAGAGGTTTGTGTGTTGAAAGGATACACTGGTGATGCAGAGAAAGTGGATGGGTTGTTGGTGTCATGAAAGGTGAGCGGAACATATGGGTGTTGTGGATGTTGAGGAATGGTTTGACCCATGATAGTGTTTGCATCCAAATCTTGGTTTCTCACAAGGGGGTATTTTTGTAGTTCATGAAGCAATGAGCTCCCCTTGTTGACGATTGGTTGAGTTGGAGAAATGGATGATATGATTTGGGGGATGGTTTGAGTGATGTTATGGAATGGAGGTGTGGATTATATTGGGGGTGTGGATGATATTGGGGTTATGATTCCAAGAGGCCTCTCCACAAGAGTGCTTAAATTGAAGTCGGAAGGGATTTTAGCTCCTTGTCTTGCTAATTCAAGCATGTATTGTGAGGGATTAAGTTTTATCATGGAATTGATGATTTTGTGTGTTTTAGGGTCTTGGATGATTTCAATGACTTCGTCTTGAGTCATCCCTTCGTCTTGAGTCATCCCTAAAACGTTGTTGGTGATGTCTTTCACTTGGCCTTCTACTTGATGATCTTGTAGAAGGGAAGGGAAATTGAACGTGGGATTACTAGACCTAATGGGATTTATTTTGGGAGTGTTTTGACTCAAGTCACTCGAGTTAGATGTTTCTTTGTTTTCCTCCATGTTCTTATTATTTTGAGATCTAGTTTGGACCATAAAATGAGGATCAATTTTTAGGAATAAGAGGTGAACCTTTAATTCCTTGGATTGATCTAAACTTTAGGTACCAAAAAGAAAGTCTAAGATACTTAAGGATCAAAAGGATGATAATGATATGATGAAAGATGGAGGATTGGTGAAGTATTGGAACTCTTAGGAAACCTTGAAGAGGATACTAAACTTTAGGACTTTAGTTTTGATTTTTGATTTGGGATCGATTTGATTTGATTTTGATTTTGATTTTGATTGGATTTGATTTGGATAATGAACTCATAAACTCTAAGAGGTTGGATGTTGTCCTATAGTGAATTTCTTCACAAGATGATAATTTGGCTAAGTGTGTGAAGAAGGATTCATCTACACACACCTAGTCAAACGGGAGGATTTGGATTTGTTTCAAAGTATTTTCCTATAGTTTAGCATGAAGGATTTTTTCAATATTTCCAAGAGTTGTTGGTGAGGTGATTTTGATTTGATGTTTGAAGATGGATGATTGTTTTGGTTTTGATTCTAAGAGACTGAGACTTTTTTTACTAGACCAAGGTGTTGCAGAACATGCTAATACTTCCTATGTGAGATACTCAACATTTTGAAAGAGACTTGGATTTTTCTGATAATAGAACTCATAAAAATTAGGATTGTTCTTTGATGCACATTTGTAAAATTTGAAGGTCAATATTTCTCTAAAATCATAAAGCATAAACAAACGTTTCTTGTGAGTTTTTTTACTAAGACCTTTGGACTTCGGTTTTTGGATTTGGATTTTTTGGGAAATCATTTGGAATAGCACATGTGTGAGGTCCAATTGTTCCTTTATATTTGCTTAGTGAGTTATTTTTACCACAAACATTTCTTGATTAAGTTTTCAAACTAGATGTCCAATGTCCTAATTTCTTCTCATCCCAAAAATTCCATTATGTTGAAATCAAGGAAAATAAGGCAAAGGTTCCCTATTGTTGAATTTAGTGGGAGAAAATTGAGATAGAAATTCAAATGCTTAGAAGCCTCTAAGGATAGAATCCCTAGGACAAGAAATAGCACTTGAATTTCATCAAAGGTATTTTCTTCCTCTAAAGGGTTCGAATTTTCATGACCATGGTTAAATTTTTGTTTTTCAACATTTTCAATCCAAGAAAAGTGTTTTGATTTCAAGAACATGCACAACCCTATGGATACAACATAATATTTGTTGAATCCCCACTTAGATAATATTTGTTGCGCTTATTCTTGGTGGATGATTAAAAGCTTGATCACACTGGCTCCCCTCCACGACACTCACTTCTATGGGTCAGCCAAGCTTTAGTACCCATGAAACTCCCATGGCATACTTTTGATCTCTACCAAGAATCACAAGAATGTGGGGCGGCTTCAGAATGACCGTTCTTGCACCAACAAATAGATAAGGATTTTGGATTTTTAAACAAAGGATTTTAATATAGGCATTCCGTTCGTGGGGGATCATGCATATGGCAATAGACCATTGCTTCCCTTCTTGTCGGAACAATCCTCGTGATACTTGAACTTTCCTCAAGTACCCACACTTATATACTGGGTGGAAGTCACTTGGCTTTAGCGTGTTCCCAATTGGTTCATTCCCTAGGGTGATTAATTTTTCCCACCAGACAAACCCTCTATGGATAAACAAAAGTGAGCAAGCATACCTGTAGTTCGATCAATCTTTGTTTCATGAACAAAGAGAGAACACATGTTAAATTCCTAACTCACACTTAACAAGTTTTGTTCAATTTTAGAATCCCAAATTGAAATGTGGAGGTAATCTCTTATGCAACCTAATATCATCAAAAGATTTATTATTCTCAAGATCGTCGCGAGGTGCGAGAGAAGTACATACGTCTTTTTAATGGTTTTATTTTGAATAAGGGATTAAAAGACATGAAATGCACAAGTTCATTTTAATCCTTCAAAGCAAGAATTAGGTTCTTTTTATGCACCAAAGAAAATTTGATATTTTCTTGTTCAATTTTTAAGCCCAAAAAAAAACTTTAGTAGATTTCTAAGTTTCATTTTAATCCTTTTGTCTTGTTCTTTTTAAACCCAAATGAAAATTAATAAGTCCTAAAAGCATAAAAAGAACAAAGTCCTTGGAAGAGTGATTATAATTTCTCCCTAAAGTGTTTAAAAACACTTGATACAATGAATTAAAGATGCCATAAAGAACTCCTTGCTTTTGTCTTCCTCTTTCACTTTTGACCACTCCAACCTGCAAAACTGGTTAAAACTACAAAAACAGAGGCCAAAAACTACTTAGAAGTTAGAAAGAACCAAAATGAAAAAAGCATATGTTGAAAATAATCTAAAAACTACTTTTTACCCTACTCCAGCAATGCAATCCACATATGTGCCGTAGTTTAGAAATGTCAGTGGTGCTATATAGCATCGCTGAGACTGGCAGCGACAAACTGCAGCAAGACTAGTGAGCGCAAATGCAGTGCCATTTGAGCCAGCGATGTTGTTTGGAACGCGTCATTGTTTGAAATTTGAATTTGTGGGTTGGAAGACCTCAGCAGCGTAGTTTGGAGTTTTTCAGCGTCACTATATCGCACCACTAGACTAATAGCAGCACAGTTTTTCTGGCAACGATTTTGTTTCCTATAGACACAAAAATTCTCCAAAAACCACAAAATTTTAGAAAAAAATGTGTTATTTTCTTCCAATCTGCCCTCCTTCTAGCGCCAAAATGTGAACCCAAATCCTAGACCTACACAAACACATTGTTAGTCACATATGCAAGTTAGAACTAAGATTCCCCATGCAATTCATTAAAAACATCAAAATATGAAATAAACAAAGAACACAAAGAAAGAAGATATTAAATCCTATTTAGATGCTCCAACTCTCAATCCCATGGGGGAATTGGTGTCATTTTGATGTGGAAAATGGCCCTTTCCCAATCCCTTGTAAGCTTGATGATTTGATTGTTGAAGATATGATGATGCTTGGTGAAATTCCTGCATGAAATCATGAAATTGATAAAAATGGATGAGAATTGTGATGAAATTGAAGAGAGTAATCTTGCCTGAAGTTGTGTCCTTAAACTCATTGGAGAAGTCCTTCATTTATAGGAATGAAGGAAGGAGATTTGGAGAAAGGGATGAATGTGGGATCAATCATCAACAAATGACATTGTGCCACTTGTCAAGATGTGGTTGAAGAGGGGTGGAGCACATTTTGGTTAATGTGCAATTTTGAATTCAAAAAGGTTGCTTGGAAGAGGAGTTATAAGAGGAATTAATGCCCCAAGACTCAAGAAAAGGACTTGTAAGAGGCATTAAATGCCATTTTGGAGGACAAGTCTATTCTTGGAGGGAGAATTCAAACTTGGAGAATATTCCATTTTTGATCTCCTTTTGAAAGAAAATAGATATAATTATAAATCAATTCAATTGATTTACTTGTGCAAGTTGCACAATCTAGAGGATTTGGGTGATTAGTGTTAGCATTAATCAGAATTTGATTAATTAAGAAAGAATTAATTGATTTGACATTTTGATTTAGATTATAGGATTTAAATAAATAAAAAATGAGAAGAATTAAGATTTGAGACTTAATTAAATAAAATTGGATTTATTTAATTAAAGAAGGTGATGATGTCAGATTTAATCAAATAAATGTTAATTTATTTAATCAAAGGAGATGACTTTAGAGATTAATTAAATAAAATTGATTTATTTAATTCAAAGGTGATGATAGGGTTAATTAAATAAATTGATTTAATTAGTTGACAGAAGATAGTGATTTAATCAATAAAGTGGATTTACTTGATTAAACGATGAAATATGATGAATTTAATTAAATAAGATAATTTAATCAAATTATTTAGCAAAGGGGTGATTGAGGATGAACTGGTGTTAGTAAATCAGGATCAAGTGCGTAAGAACGATTAATATATTTTCCATGTCTACACCAACACTACAAGATAGGACTTTTTTAGTGATGAAAAGGTGGTTTTTAGGTGAATTGTAATGAATAGAGTCTAGAAGAGTGTAGAAATGCTTCACAAAACTTCACAACACCTTCACAAGACGTCATTATTTGAGCTTTAAGGACTTAAATGTGAATATTCAAGCCACATTACATCAAGAAATCAAAGAAAAATGGACTAAACATCATGAAGAGGGACCTAAAAGGCCATGAAAATGACAAGGAGCCATTTAGCCATTTTTCTACGGTACACATAGTTGACTCAAATGACCTCACACTAACTCAAAACTAAAAGAAAGATTATAAAATGGCCTATCATGGCCTTATTTGACATTATCATGACTAAAACCACTGAAATAGACCTTCTTCATCAAATGGAGGAACAAGTTGCTCTGCATCAATGATCATACACTTTTTGTGTGGAAAACTAAGACTTCTCAACTATCGTGTGTATGTTTCTCTTTTTGATTATTTTGCATGCCATCATAAGGGATCAAGTCGGTTGAACGTAGCCTAGAGAAATTCCAAGTGTTTGGGTGTGAAGGAGGACCATGCCTAGCATAAACCTACCTATCGGGATGCGTTGGAGCAGTTTGTTTGGTCACATGAATTGTAAAATGAAAGTTGCATCACTTTGCAACTTACACTGCTTTCATTTGACACTTTTTTCAGATGGAGAGTTTGTAAGCATCATAGTTTTTGAGTAATAGCACATCAAAGTTTACTTCCCTTTTGCACTTTGGACCCTTAAGGGATTGAGCCGGTTGAACGTAGCTCAGAGCGATTCCACGTGTTTGGGTGTGAAAGAAGACCATTCTTAGTGTAAATGTACCCACCCGAATGCATTTGAACAATCCTTTTAGTCACACGAGCTGCAAAACGAAAATTGCACCACTTTTCAACTTTCAACTACTTGCATTTGACAACCTTTTTCCCCAAGTGAAAATTTTCCACCACTAGAAAGTTCCTACGAGATAGCAAAAAATGAGAGAGGTTATTGTAGAGGGGCCCAATGTGATCCTATGGGATTAAACGAGAATTTTCTAAGCATCATGGTATCTGAGTAACAACATGCTGAAGTTTGCAGCGATTTTGCACTTTGGACTCTTAAGGGATTGATCTGGTTGAACATAGCTCAAAATGATTCTGCGTGTTTGGGTGCAAAAGAGGACCATGCCTAGTGTAAACATACCTATTCGGATGCATTGGAATAGTTTTTTTGGTCACATGAGTTGCAGAAAGAAAGTTGCACCACTTTGCAACTTTCAACTACTTACATTTGACAACATTTTCCCCAAGTGAAAATTTGCCACCACGGGAAAACCACTCTAAGATAGCAAAAAATAAGAGAGGTTTTTGTAGAGGGTCCAACACAATCCTATAGGATCAAACAAGAAGTTTCTAAGCATCACGGTATCTAAGTAACAACATGTTGAAGTTTGCAGTCATTTTGCACTTTGAACTCTTAAGGGATCGATCTGGTTGAATGTAGCTCAGAGTGATTCCGTGTGTTTGGTTGCAAAATAGGACCATGTCTAGCATAAAAAATACCTATTTGAACATGTTGGATAGTCTGTTTGGTCACACAAGTTGTAGAATGAAAGTTGCACCACTTTGCAACTTTCAACTACTTGCATTTAACAACTGTTTCCCCAAGTGAAAATTTTCCACCACAGGAAAATTCCTCTGAGATAGAAAAAATAGAGAGAGGTTATTGTAGATGGGCCCAACATGATCCTATAGGATCAGATGAGAAGTTTCTAAGCATCACGATATCCGAGTAACAACATGGTAAAGTTTGCAGCCATTTTGCACTTTGAACTCTTAAGGGATCGATCTGGTTCAACGTAGCTCAAAGAGATTTCACATGTTTGGGTGCAAAAGATGACCATGCCTAATGTAAAAATACCTATTCGGACGTGTTGAAATAGTATGTTTGGTCACACGAGTTGCAGAACTAAAGTTGCACCATTTTTCAACTTTCAACTACTTTCATTTGACAACTTTTTCCCCAAGTGAAAATTTTCCACCACGAGAAAACACCTCTGAGATAGCGATAAACAAGAGAGGTTTTTGTAGAGGGGCCCAACGTGATCCTATAGGATCAAATGAGAAGTTTCTAAGCATCATGGTATCCGAGTAACGGTATGCTGAAGTTTGCAACTAATTTTCACTTTGGACTCTTAAAGGATCAATCTGGTTGAACGTAGCTCAGAGCGATTCCGCATGTTTGGATGTGAAAGAGGACCATTCCTAGCATAAAAATACCTATTTGGACACGTTGGAATAGTCTGTTTGGTCACACAGTTTGCAGAACGAATGATGCACCACTTTGCAACTTTCAACTACTTTCATTTGACAACTTTTTCCCCAGGTGAAAATTCGCTACCATGGGAAAATGCCTCTGAGATAGCAAAAAATGAGAGATTTTTTTGTAGAGGGGACCAATGCAATCCCATAGGATCAGACGAGAAGTTTCTAAGCGTCATGGTATCCGAGTAACAACATGTTGAAGTTTGCAACCATTTTACACTTTGGACTCTTAAGGGATTGATTTGGTTGAACGTAGCTCAAAGCGATTCCATGTGTTTGGGTGCAAAAGAAGACCATTTCTAGCATAAACATACCTATTCGGATGTGTTGGAACATTCTATTTGGTCACACGAGTTGTAGAACAAAAGTTGCACCACTTTGCAACTTTGCACTGCTTGCATTTGACACTTTTTCCATCAAGTGAAAACAGGACATCACGGGAAAACCACTCTGAGATAACAAAAACCAAGAGAGGTTATTGTAGAGGGGCCCAACATGATCTCGTAGCCTTAGATAGATATTTCATAAGCACCATAGTTTCTGAGAAATAACCCATCAAATATTGATGCCCTTTTGCACTTTGGACCCTTAAGGTATCGGGCCAGTTGAACGTAGCTCAGAGCAATTTTGCATGTTTGGGTGCAAAAAAGGACCATGTCTAGTGTAAATGTACCATTCCTAGTGTAAATGTACCATTTACTTAGAAGAAGATCAATAAAAATCATTGTTTTTTTACAATTTTCTGTATTTTAACCAAAAATTTGATGTTTCCTTGAACTATGGTTTCGTATAGGGTGATTGTGCTCTCTTTTGGATGGAATTTAGTGGGTAGTAGATTTAATTCCATTTTAGTTTTGGTTTGGTTGAATTTCAAGTGATTTTGTGCATTTTAGAAGCCAATTATCGAGGGCCACTCTGTATACCCTATTTTAGGGATAACTTTAAGAAACCCCCCCCTCGGCGAAGGTGTAGAATCCTGGTGAATCTTTCCTTTTTTTTGAAAAAAAATATTAACTTTCCTAGAGAAATTATGCACATTATTAAAAAAAATTGTAAAATCTTGGCGAATCTTAATGAATAATTGGTAAATATAATAATCACAGTGGCGAATCGTAGCGAATAATCACTAAAAATATTAATTTCAATGGCGAATCTCTCCTTTAAAAATTTTCATAGTTGGTTGGCGTAGTAACCCCATATTTTTTTAATTTTTTGTAATATTGAAGTAGGGGCGTGGGGGCGGTAGCCACTGGTGGGGTCAAGGGGACAGAGCCCCCTTGTGGGGGTCAAGGGGGCAACGCCCCCTCACGGGGTTTGGGGACAATGGCCCAGGCATGCTCCTATCGCAATACAGGCCAGGTCGAGGGGCAGAGCCCCTTGCAACCAAGCATAAATTCACCATCGAAAATGCATTGGAGCACACACAGATTAAGTATTTTTTTAAATATCACTTTAAAATAAAGACTAAATGAAAAGTGAAATTTTTACCATTGATTAGCTTTTTAATCGAATGGTTGCAGGTTGATTTTGCGACCTAATATGCATGTGCCTTTTAAAAGGCTTGTTGAGGCCCATAATTTGTTTTGGGCCACACGATTAGGTTTAATCATGTGGACCAAAAAAAAATTCGGGCCTCAACAAGCCTTTTAAAAGGCACATGCATATTAGGGCGCATAATCAACCTATAGCCATTTGATTAAAAAGATAATCGATGATTCGATGACAATAAATAAAAGCCCTATTCAAGGCTAAAATATCCCTAAAATTAAATGCTAATTTATTATTGTGGTGATATTTCCCCAAAATTAATGGTAGTAATATAATATTACTGGCGAATATAATTAATATTTGTAATTATAGTATATATTACTGGTGAATCGGTTCCAATGACACATTGTTTAAAAAATAATGCATAGGTGAATTAATCGAGATGAAATTAATTTTTTGTAAAAACCTGGCGATTCAACATCCTTTTTAGCTTGTACTATTCACCATTTCTAGAAGTCTCAATTTCAATTATTTTCCAATTGGCAAAGATCTGCCACTAAAGTTTTCCCTACCCTATTTTAAGGGTTTTGAGTGCATTAAAATGTCATATTAAGCCTTCCACCCACTGTATGCTTTTGTAACTCGATGGAAAGGCTTAGTTAGGGTTATAAAACATGTGTGAAATTTTTTTTGTGTAAGGGAGGCGAATAGATGGTTTTTAGGTGATGCCCTAGATGTCAAATGGTGCATTTTTGAGTGGAAAATGGTGGTTTAGTGCTAGGGTTTGAAGAAATATTTGGGGGAAGCAATATCTATTAAACTTTTAAGCTTGTGCAGACCTTTTTAAAGGTGTTTCATGGTTTGGTTGGTTGTGGGAAGGTTTGGAGTATGGGTTTTCAATAAACCCTTGCCTAACTTGTGAAAGAAGAGGGTTTTGGGGTTTGTTATGTTAGAGGGATTATTATGCCCTAAAAGTGGAGGAATTGGTGGTTTGGCAGATTGGTTAATGCTGCACAATGGTTGTTTGCATGTGATAGGAAGAATAAAGGGGGATTGCTTTGTTAATTTGGCCTAATTGGCCTTGTGGATAGTGAAGTTTTCTTGTTTTGTGATTATTTTTTGATCTCTTTGTGTTTCCACAGACCCAATACATATTTAGAAACCCATTTTTATCTACTAATACATAACAAAAGCTTTGAAGAGGTTATTTTGGAAATTTTCTAAGAACAATAAATTGTTTGCTAGAAAGTGCTTCAAATTAGGTCAATTTTGTGAAGCAACTATCAAGAAATCAACTCCAAACAATAAAATAACCTCGGGCAGTAGTGTATCAAGTCTCAAAATCTTCAAATCTTCTAGTTTTATAGTTTAATAGTTTCAATATAACATCAAACAACAAAACCCTCATCAAATGCCCTTGTAGGCTCAAAAAAACTAAGGTTTATTAAAAACCCACTTACCAAACCTCATACAAACTTGTAAATTCCTTAGAAATATTGGAATATGTCTGCATATAGTAATAAAACCACCATCAAGCCTTTGCAACTATCATTTCTCCAAACCCTAGTCTATAGGCACCATTTCTTGTGTGAAAACTTAGAAATTTATCTAGAGCAGCAACAAAACTTCACATTCCAATCTTCCCCTCAATCTACACACATATTCAAATTGAAAAACACCTAATTTCAATCCATTCCACCAACCTACTTAACCCTACATCTGTGGAATGGAAATCTTATCACTTAATGGACTCTCAAAACCCTTATTGAGGGTTACAAACCAGCTATGATAAAATTGTTCTTATTTCCTCAAATATGAGTTAAAAGACTTCAAAATACTTTCAAAAGTAACCTAACTCCTTGCTATGAAGAAAAATAATCAATAATCAAACTATAAGGTGTTGTGCAATCCACACAAGCTTGAAACAAAAAAGGAAAAGTGTTGCAAATACAGAAAACAGGGTCCTTTATTTACTATTTTTTTCAAGAATACAAGTTCTGCTCTTTTTCATGCCTTTACAATGATTTATATAGCTATTAAAATCAGTTATGAATGCTTCCCCTACATATTCCATCGACTAACTACCCTTTATAACAAGAGGACTCTTCATGTTCTATGATTTTGCAATTGTGCAACTAATGCAAGTTTTGCATTTTTACACCAAATTACAACTTTTATGCAATATCACTTCTCTAATCACCTAATGACCCGTTTGAGACTTTGAATACATTACATATGACCTTCACATGACCTTTTTCACATTTTTTACTGATGATTCCACATGTGTTAGTTCCAATGACATCGAAGGGCGATATGTGTGAAGTGGGCTAAGATAACTTGTCAACCATTTGTCAACCCACTCCCCTGAGTCACAATCATTCTAGGCTTGCATTGTACATGAATAAAAAAAGCATGCCATCTTGTGTGCATTGATACTCCATGAACCTGTACTTGAGTTAAGGAAAGAGTGTAGCTCACTCGATCCTGTTAGTGTACAACAATCCTCATATGGTGCAATGTTAGTATCATCTATCAACCAAAAAAATATACGAACTGAAGACGTACCTTCATTACCTAGACCCATCGAAGCATTACACCACTCAATGATTGATCTTGCATCTATCAACTTTGCAATGTCTTTATACTTTAACTCTTCTCATGCTAATGCTCTTTTCACACATGCTCTTGCACCGTCATACTCCCTCTTTCCATGCCTAGCCTCACAAAAGTTCCACATATGTTGTACACCTGTAATGACATGCATCCTACTCAACTAGTAGAACATGCATGAGTTCTTGAACTATGTTGTACAGTTATCCGACCATATTATATGTCGATCATATGCTATGTCCCTCTAAGCCAAATCACTGTAGAACATCTAGAAGCAACCTTGCACGAACTTTGGAGAATGTGTACGATCATCACTAATATAAAAGTGATACTCCCTCAATACCTTCCTTTGGTCCTCTGTACTGTTAGATGCATGAATGAATGCTATGTGCACAAATATAGAAACCTGTGTGGAGTTGTAATACTGTGATTGCACCTCATGTTGTGGCTGTAGAGTGTAGTTCTCTACAAAGTCAAACACTGATACTATGTTACCAACTAGAAAGGTGTCCTTGCATAGCTTGAATTGTGTGTCCAACCATTGGGCTCTATGGGTATGCCTTGCATGCTCATACACTATATTGTCATGAAACATGGACATAAACTGATACAATGGAATCTTTTGAATAACCAAATCACACCTTTTTGCTTGAGACCCATCTTTTGTAGCGTATGCATTGTTTTATACTTCCCGAACTCTACTATTTTTTTTCCCACCTCATATGTGCTTTCCATATGTTGACATACTGGCATAAGCTGCAAGCCACCACAATGCTCACATGAACCATCCAAGCATGTTGTCCTATAGAATATTTGGCCCTCTATTTCACATAATTTTTTTGATAAGAACTCTCTTGAATATTTTGGTGGGGCTTCTATGCCACAATCCTACAAAACATCGTTAGTATGCAAATCTAAACATATAGAAAGATAAAAATCATAATGGTTAGAGAATTCAATATGTAGTCTACAGCAACAAGTAGTGCGTGTGTGATTTATCTTGACATAAAAAGGTTTAATCATTTTAGAAAATCTTTGACAAATACTAATTTGAGGATAATCCTTTTGAAATTTACAAAAAAATTGGGTTTGAGTCATATCCAAAAAATGCTTTGGATGTGGCTCACGGTTCAAACTACTGATTCTCCTTCTTACCACATCCCTTTGATTTGGAGATGGCCTTGTGTTATTCTTCCAATACTCTTCAATTAGTGTTCTCAATGCTTCAACAATTTTTTTATCTTTTTGTGGCAGTCTCCCTAAGAATTCCCATAATTCATTTGAATCGATGCCCTAAATTCTTTGTCGCCTTTGAACGACTTTTGATAAAAAATTTCTACTGATTCTCATTTGTTCACTCATCTTTCTAATGAGATGAGATCTCTTTGTTTGACTTCTTACCAAAGTCGATATAATGACACGTCAGGTGACATTACTATCCTTTGAGTGTGAGGTCTTACCCACACTCTCATATGAATCCATTAGATTCTTCACAATAGTGTTTTCACTCGATGCATTTGATGTTCTCAACCCAAGAGTCTCCATGATGTTTCTATACTTTATACCTCACATCATTTCAACAAATAGTTGACATCTTGCGGTCTCATTTAGCCTTTCAAAGAACGATTTCTAAATCTTATCAGCATATCTTCTACAAGTGCATACTTGAATCTTACATTCCATGTGTTGTAAAATATCCTCATCAATATTAATCAAATATTTTGGCTTTCAACGCAAAATTCTAGGTGGTGTTCTCCTAGGTACATACATCTCAACATTAGGAATTTCATCAATATTTAATTGAGATGGGCTAGATTGTGTACCTTTGATCGAGGGTGGAGTAGAAGACATACCTTGAGCTTCACGTGGGGATGATGGCATATCTTCTTTGTCAAATCCGAGTGATGATGTACTCTCAACTTGAGATGCACTGGATGGTATCCAACCATATTCAATTGTGATAGATGATGTCCCTCCATATTCACTTGTGGTAGTTGGTGTCCCTTCATATTCACTTGTGCTTAATGGTGTCCCTTTGTATTCACTTGTTGTAGAGGATGTGTCTCCAACTATGGTATCTGAATCTGTCTTACCACGATGCTTTCACATTTGAGCCCTTTGTGTTGCCAAATCTTGTTCTCTTTTTTACGATTGAGGTTCCTCTCCAGTTGGCTTGTTTTCGTGAATAGTACCCAGTTTATTCTTTTCATGATATGCCACCACCCGTTCTCTCTCCTTTTATTTGAAGGTTTCATACTCTTCATATGTTAGTTTATTCCTTGTTTGTTTCTTCAGCATGGGGGATAATTTTACTTGTAGCATGGTAATGAGATGAATATTAGTTCCTAAAATATTTATCCATTCAAATAAATGAAATATGTCATTCAAGGCTTCGTAAAAAATACTTACAATCATCTTGTACAATAGTATTTATAGAATAGGAAAAGGTGGTGTAGGGGCATTCCATGATTACAAGATAGGCTCAAAATGGAAGCATGGACAAGGCATGTGAATTCAAATTCCTTGGCAAGCTAGTGGAGCATTGGCAAGCTAGCTCACTCACTAGACTGCCAATGCAGTAGGGTTGAGAAGGTACACCACCGTGAGACCTCATTTCTATGAGGCATACATTGTGGTTAGGTGTCCACATGGTCTTTAAGGTAAATGAAGTAAGTTGTTTTAAATTGTATGATGCCCTAGGGCAGAATTACATTATTTTCCTTGTGTAAATGGGGTTTTCAATATTGTTGCAAAGAAACCTCTTGAAACCTTTTGGTATGTTGTGTTAGGAGTTGAATTTTGTCTCAGATGATGTTTTTTAGGTCTCTGTACAACCTTCTCTAAAAGATATTGAGAAAAATTAGTTTTGGAGGGTTACAAGCCTTTAGGTGTGTGTTTGGGATAAGTTGAGTATATAGTGTTTAAGGGGCTAATTTCTTGTTTTAGTCTGATCATTTTGAGTTGGTTGGGGTATTCACTGCCTAGGTTGCTATCACACTTCCCCTACCTTCTCAACCCTACCCTATTGGCAAGCTAGTGGAGCATTGGCAAGCTAGCTCACTCACTAGCTTGCCACTGCAGTAGGGTTGAGAAGGTAGGGGCAGCGTATATCACCATGAGACCCCATTTCTATGAGGCATACTCTACCCCTACCTTCTCAACCCTACCATAGTGGCAGGCTAGTAAGTGAGCTCACTATCTTTCCAAGCTCACTAGCTTGTCAATGCTAACACATTTTGCATTTTTGAAGTTTGAAGCATCAATAATACTCTTTTTTTCTTCATTTTTTGAGTTTTCTAAACTTTACAGTGATTGTATGACATGTAATTTACCAATTATATTAAAAAAATTTGTGTATTTCTTAGTAGGATATTTCATCTTACTTTTGAATCCATTTTGAAGGGTTTCCATTGAGTTTTGTGAATTTTATTGTTAAATTTCTAAGACCGGCCTGGACACACAG
This sequence comes from Sequoia sempervirens, assembly GCA_007258455.2. Lineage (NCBI taxonomy): Eukaryota > Viridiplantae > Streptophyta > Pinopsida > Cupressales > Cupressaceae > Sequoia > Sequoia sempervirens. Next base: position 4,349 of record VDFB02339330.1, on the reverse strand, counting down.
TTTTAAGGTTTGAAAGTCATTTAAAATGGTGTATTGACCCATTCCTCTCACTGTGGCCACTGTAACTTGAGTAATGGGTCTGAAAAATCACTAAAAAGGTGTGGGAATGTTGAGTAAGTACAGGGGAGGTCAAGAGTTGAGTTGGGCATGAAGCCCTAGAGTGAAATTTGGTGTTTTCCATGTGAATTTGAGAGGTTTTGACATGCTAAAGTGAGTATTGTGTTAGGGAATTGTTGTTTCTTGTTGAATTTAGTTTTTCCAATCCATTTAAGACCTATTTTAGGTGGTGGCATATTTTGCTAAGGTTGGGAAGTGTGTTTTCCAATAAGCCCTAGGTTATTTGGCTTAAAAAGAGGGTTTTTGGTTTTGGCATCTTCGTGGATGAATTTATGAGAACTGATTATGAATTCTTTGGTTTGAATACATATAAATTTCTTCCCACCTATGTTTGGAGGTTTTGGTCAAGTTTCAAGATAATTTTCTTTGTTAAAGTGGGCTAATTTGAGCCCTAGTTGGCGTAGAAAGCCTGATTTGAGAAAGTTGTTACAAAGTAACCAATAGTGGTTTGTTGGCATGTGATTGTGTACCCTGAAGGGCCCTTGAAATGGTTCAATTCTTGGTCTGAAAGAATCTTATCAAGAAGAAATACCCAATTGAATGAGTTAGCAATACTACAAGGAAGAGTGTTGATTTGGTGAAAAGTGAAGAGTTTTGAGAATTGTGACTTGTGAATTGTTGTTGTTGGTTGTTTTTTTGTGTCAAGTTGTGTTCCAGGACCTCCCCTAGTTGCATCACAATTCAAATTTTGTTTCCATGCTTCCATTTTGAGCCATGATTGCAAGATAGGATGCACCTTTCCCCATGATGCTAACTTAGCCTTGAATAAAAAGTCTTGTAACAGTGGAGAGAAGGATTAGAATCACTTGTAGGTAGACTAATCAAGGAAAAATTTAAAATATATCACAACTAAAAGTGATGAGGTAAATTTAGAAATAGACATGAAAACCAAAATAGTTTCTAAGATCTATCAATGTGGGAGGAGTACATTCCAATTTTTTAGAGACATGTATGGAAAATTTGGTAGCATAGACAAGGAAATCAGTTGCTTGGTATAATTGTTTGAAAAAATAAATCAATGAAAGCTTTGGAGTGTGGTATGCACATCCATAATAAAGGATTGAGAGATTATGTTTTATTTTACTTCCTTAAAACGTATGTCATAAATATGTGTATACAAAATGTGGAAGCATACACAAGGTAAGTCAATTGTTAAATAACAAAATGCCTCAAAGAGATGTGGTTTAAAAATGTAATTGGAAAGTGTATAGAATTGTGTAATTTAAAATGTGTATTGACAACCTAAGGTTATAATGACAAACAAACAATGATCAACATGGAATATGCAAAATAAAAAAATGAAAGCAAGCCATAATAGAATGAAAAAAAATGTGTAAAGACTTCACATACCTAAAAAACAAGAGTTTCAAATGGAGGAGTTCAATCCAATTATGTAGCCTTAGCTTCTTCTTTCTTCAAACTCCTCAACAATTTGACTTTCTCAAAAGCTTGTTCCCCTCCAAACTTCAATTGTATATCATTTTTCACTGGAATTCAAACTTTAATTGATATTATATGCCTTTCAATGTGAAAACTATGTTATTTCATGCAAAGGTGGTGGAATGTGAAAAACATGCATGCACACTTCACAACATCATCAAAAAGCTACTTTTTGTTAGAGCACACGCAGAACCAGGAGAATATGCAGAATGTGGGCCTTGAGATCACGGGTATATTGAGTTTTTTACCATTTTTAGAGCAAGACAAAAAACACTCATGTTATAAAGCACTCATGTTATAACGCGAGCGCATTATTTCTTGCTAAAAATGACCATATCTCTACTTCTTCAAAATGTGCTTGCATTATGAGAAAGTTGGTTTTTTAATAGATTTATTTTCTCTCTCATGGTCTATACCCTATATACCCTAATTCTATCTCTCTCCCCTCTACCCTCTACCCTTCACCCTTATACAACCATATCTCTCGATTCTCTCCCTCCTACCCCCTCTCCCTCTCTCAACTCCCTCTCTCTCACTCACTCGCTCCTATCTCTCTCCCCTCTACCCTCAACCCTTAAACCCTAATCATATCTCTCTCCACTCTACCCTCTACCCTTAACCCTTATACCCTTTATCCTCTCTCTCTCTCTCTCAACCCCTATACCCTCTCCCTCTCTCAATTCCCTCTCTCTCTCTCTCTCTCTCTCTCTCTCTCTCTGTGATCTCTCCCTCACCCCTCTCCCTCTCCTATCCCTCCTCACTCCTCCTCAAAATCACTCCTATCTCTCTCCCCCCTACCCTCTACCCTTCACCCTTATACATGTTGATGGGTGTTTTAGCACTTTCTCAACACAGGAAGTGCATAGGTGCACTACCTCTCTTGAAAGGAAATCTCCAACAACAAGTTGTTGAAAATTACCCCAAGGTCTCTCAAGTTTCAAGTCATGACTTGCATGGAATTTATCAGTTGGTTCAATGTGATTTTGCTGGTAATCACAGGGTAGACTTACAGAGTTAAGCTGGAAGGAAGATGTATCTTAAAATGGAGTTCTTGAGATGGGGAAATTGGTGTGTAATTGTTGCAGGTTCAAACAACAGTCTTAAACTCCTATTTTAGATTAAGATTTGGCTTTACAATGTGCAATGAACCTTAGCATAGGTCATTTCTAAAAAAAAAGGAAAAATGGCAGGGAGGAGAAGAAGTTCCTAGATCTGAACTAACAATGAACAATGATCTTGGAGGACCCTGTTGCGGACAACTTTCCTGAAACAAAATTTCACTTAACCAGATTACCTCACAGTCTCATGAAATTTGTGCAAGCTTCTAAGGATTGCAGATATTCAACCATTCATTCACCATAAGCATGAATAAAAGATATAAGTTTAGACCAGCTTTTAGATTATGCCCAGACTAACTTTACACAACTATTTATCATCAATAAACAACAAAAATTATGGACAAGGAAAGTTTCCAACACACAACATAATTCTTCAAAATCAGTGAACAACATCAACTAATCTACTAAAGCAAGCTAAAACATGAAAAAAAACAAATTAAATCTACTCAAATTAACTATGGGAGAAGAACCATGTAACATGCAACTAAAACTCAAGAATTCACCAAAGCCAATGAACTTCTATTAAAATTTCAGCAGCATGCCTTTACAACAACTCAACTCTCTCTTGAAATTGAGAGGAGACCCCCTATTTATAGTGTTCAAAAATAAAAATGAATGGCCAAGATTTATTTGCATTATGTGGCCAAGATTCACTACAAACTAGGGTTTCACCTACCCCCAAATATATTACAATTTAAAAATACATCCTTGTCTTTTCCCTATTTTTTCTTCATATGGCAGCACTATAGCTCTTTTTTCTTTTGTTGATTTCCTTTGTTGCAGCTACTCTGTGAGGAGTTCATCATCAATAATTGGGTTCCCTTCCTATTTCTTCAAAGTAGCATACTCTGTGAACTCGCCAATCAAATCCCAAAGCTTGTCACACTCCATTATGTCAGATTGGAGTACTTGAAAGTTCAATTTCCTGAATCGGCCGATGAGTGTGTCCCAATCTCCATCACACTTAGACGTGTTGTCTCTGACCTATTCAGATTGGGTGAAGGCCCGAGTAGCAAAACTCATAAAATTTGTTGTGAGCTTGCCAGAGGTTCCATCTTCTATCTTCTTTTGGAAGTAGGGCTTTATCTTTTCCGCATCGATCTCCACGGCAGGCACATCATAATTTGTCATCAATTTCAAATATTCTACACAAGCTACCCTAGTGTCCTTGGCCCATTCAATATCAAGATCCACCTAGTGGAGCACTCATTCTAGTATCTCTTTTTTGTGGTCCAAACCCATCTTCCAAGTCTCCACGAGCCAATGATCATCCTCCACCAGAGCAAGCACCTTTTCCCATGCTTTCTGAGGCATCTTAAGGATTGCTTCAATTTTAGGATACATGACCCTATATAATTTGGGGAAGTCAGTGTAAAACTTCCTTGTGCCCTCAAGATATTTATGTACCTCCAAGAATTTATTTGTTGTCCTGATAGCACTATTAATTACCATGTTTCTAGCATAAAGGACCTGGTGGAACCAATCCTCTGTAGTCTTTGTCCAATTCTTCCTTTTCTCTAGCTTATCAATGTGGTCCTTGGAAAATAGTTGTCGCGGTGCTAACGATGTTGTGGGAAGCTCTTTAGTTGATGACCATTTCCGGATGTAAGACACTAGATCCTCCACCTGGGCTTTTAACTCCTCCTTCGAGGACTTGTCTTTGCACATCTAGTG
>VDFB02339329.1:0-64240 GCA_007258455.2 Sequoia sempervirens | reverse complement strand
ACAATTAATTATATATTTTCCATAAATGCAATGCCAACATGTACCGCAATTTTGCCACAATAGATCAAGACCCTCGTGAGGCAACAGGACCACATAACTTTCATATTTTAGTCCATCCTGCTACACCACACATCACCTTTGACATCATGGTATACCTATCACAAGGCTACGAGTTACCTTATGGCTATTTAATTTCTTACTGCCATCCTACACATTCTCTTCGCTTATTTGATTAAATTAACCTAGTTATTTAATTAAATACATAATTTTCATCTATTAATCTAATTGACCTAATTGTGTTAATTCACCCCCTCCCACACTAACATTTCACCCTGTTTAATTAAATAATGAAAATTATTTAATTTAAACTCTAAAGTATTGTTATTTAATTTAAACTCTAAAGTATTGTTATTTAATTAAATAACCCTAAGTCATTTAATTAAATATCATATTGCATCCTCCTTTTCATTAAATCAATTATTTAATGAATATCATATTATTCCTCATCTTGCATATTCAAATTTAGTTTTAATTAACTAAATTGCTAATTTCCCTCCATCCACTTACATAGGGAATATTCTGAAAGAATATTCTCCTATTTGGCTCAAAAAAGGAAATGATTCTTTTCAAACAAACTTTGTAACAAACTTTCAAAGTTGTTACAAAGTGTGTTTGTTGAAATAATTCTCAACCCTTGATCTTTTCTTGATCCATGTGATCTTTGATTCTCATCCATTGATGAGAATCCTTCATCCATGTTTCATCCTTCTTTCATTATTGACCATTGATTGATCAAATTGATCTAAGCCCTTGATTTTTCAATTGCTTTCCTATAAATAGATCACTATTTGGAGAGAAATGGATCCATCTTTTGATAGCAAAACTTATGCTATTAAAATTCATACTCATTTGCATCCATATTTGATATTTGATAGCATTTTAGTATAGTATTCATCCATTTAGCTTAAGCATCCATTAATGGCTTCCATGGGAACTTAGTTTACATTCATTTTAGCATAGTTTGCATCAATGGCTTACATCTTTGAATTTTTTTTGCATTTAGCATAGATTGAATCTATTTTATTAAGCATCGTAGCATTTAGAACACTTCTCATCATGTTAAACTAGTTTTATATCATGTTTCACACACATCTCATCAGTTTCATCGATTTTCTTCAATAAAATAAATTGGAACAAGCTCATATTATCCAAGGGATTGGGAAAGGGTCACCATTCCACATCAATGCGACACCACTCCCCCAATAGGATAAGATTCAAGGTCTTAGAATAGATTTCCCTTTCATTTTCATATTAATTTCATGTTATTTTGGGTTCTTGTTCTTTGTAATTTTGAATCTTATTGGGATCATGACTTAGGGGATTAAATAGGCTTTAGATTCATTTGGATCTAGCATATTTAGTTCACACTATGATTACGGTTACATTTTGGTGCTAGAAGGAGGGCTATACTGATTGAATCTGACAAATTTCTCTTTAGATTTGATCATTTTCTTGTGTTTGTAGATTCGGCGACGCTATTGATGGATTCAGCAATGCATCTGAGATGCATCATTATATAGCAACGCACTTTGGTTTGAATACAGCGACACATAATTAATTTTGTGATGCATGATTTAATTTTGTCACTACATATTTTAAATAGCAACACTAACATGATTTTTACAAACTGCATAAATTTCATTATATTGACACATCAATTATAGCAACACAATTGATGTCACTATTTTACTGTCAAGTGACACACGTGATTTTCACCAAAGTGGTGCACTTTGGATATGGCGACGCACTTGAAAAAACTCAACAACGCAATTGATTTCAGCAACACTTTTTACTAGTAAAACAAAATAAAGACCTAATTTTGACATGTGATTTAAATTTTTGATTTCATGTGCTCTCCAACTCATATCTCTCAATGTATGCACAAACCTAGATGCAAGATGCAAATAACTAGGTGTCACAAGTGCAACCTATAATGATATGCATTCCCTAAGTAAGCTTAAGTAAAGTGTAATAAGTAAAATACTTATTTACACCAACACCCCCCCTTAAGTGCAACTTGGGGAATGAAGACTCAAGCTAACCATGCAAGATGGGTCCCAACAACTGAGCCATGTTAGGTACCCATGTACAAATGCAATGCAATCTCTCACAAGCAAGGAAAGATAGAAAAACCTAGTGGGAAAAAACTACCCCCCAAAAGAGAGATGAAATACAAAAGCCTATGAACACAGCATGAGAAGGACAAAACCCCATGTGAGGAAAAAGTCCCCCCCCCATACAAGAGAAGAAGAGAGACAAAGTAGCCTCCCTTCAATGTACAATGTTCACCCATGGAAGATGCTCAAGAAGGAATGAGAAGTTGCTCCAAAAGTGTCGAACAACGTTCCTCCCCTTAGGAAGAAACAATACCAAAGGTGCATGAATGAAGTCTCCTCAATCCACAAGTGAAGAAGGAAGAACCTTCAAAATATAAGGAGTCTTTGAAATATGCTCAAATGTCCCTGTGTTGAAGTTGAAAGATGCCTTTCCCAAACCATGTGAAGCTGCAATGGCAAGTGCAAAGGTTGAAGTGCAGTCACTTCCTGGAACCTGTGAGAACCCCTTTGCAACAACACTCTCATTCACTGAAAAAGACAACTCAAGATCTAGCAAGGATGAAGGTAGAACATACTCCAAAGACACAAGTGTCTCCTCAGGAGAGAAAGTGGTCTCCTCCAACTGTTGTACATATGCATCCACAATCACATCAACCTCGAAAGACTAATCATGTAGAGGAGGGTCAGAGTGTTCCCTTGCAACAACTAAAGAAGAATCACCTTCATCAAAGAGAAGATGTAAGTAATCAAATGTGTCTCCCAAATCTACAATGTAGGATTCCACAAACAAGTTGCCAATGTTTGTCAAGTAGTCATCCCATGATTTACTGTTGCTAGAAGACAAGGTATGCACTATTGCACTAAATCACAAGGCACTGAAACTGTCAGAACACAAGTATCATCAGGTACATCAATCAATGTAGGAGATGGAATATCAGCTATAGGTTCAAGAACTTCAAGAGTAGTGAGCACTCCAAGATTTAAGTAACCATACTCATTATCCTCAAGTGTGTCCACACTAGGGTGAATTGAATCATCAATAGGAGAAAAATATGAGAAGGTGTAGAACTGAGAATGATGATCAACCTCCCCAACTACAACAAGAGCCATGCTATGCAAATCCTGAACAATGATAGAATTTGGTGTGAACTCTACACTCTTTCCTATACCACTATGTGTAATCTAATAGATGGAAAGATGTTCCTTGACAAAGTTGGTACACATAAAACATCATTAAATGCTTCACCTTCAATTTCAATAGACCCCTTCCCACAAATTTCCAAAGAAGTGTTGTTGGCCATCAAAATGGGTGGTGATGAACATGAATCAAATGAAGAGAACATATCCTTGGAAGAAGTCATATGATGTGAAGCTCTTGAATCAAGGATCCACCTATCTGAATTGGAATCTACAACTGCAAGAAATGCTTTCCCCTTATGTTTCTCATATTGGTATGAAGGAGATGAGCTTGATGTTGTTGTCATGAGAGTTGTTCCTTTTCCCTTAGAAGTAGAAGTGGAAGGAGATGAGTCCTTCTCCTGATATGCATTTGGAAAGTTGATGTTGTTCTTCTTAAGGATATTTTTCAACTCATCAATTTGCTTAACATGACAGCAATGCTCCTCATGACCAAACTTTTTGCAATATGCACATGTTGGTTTCTCCTTCTTGCTTGAATTGTTGTTCTTCTTTGAAGAAGATGAATTTGAGCTTTGTTGTGGAGGAGTGGATTGTTTGTTCTCTCCTTGTGGCTTTGGTGAAGATTTCTTCTGGTATTTCCCTTTGCCTTGCTTGCTGTTTCCATAATGGACCACCAATGCTTTTGAAGTTGAAGACTTGAGAATGCCCATTTTCATCAACTTATTTTGCTCAAGAATCAAAAGATCTATGAGAGCCTCAAAAGATGGTGATATGAAGTTCTTATTGTCAATCTTTGAGTCTGAAAACTTGAAACAAAGGTCGCATACTCAACTAGAAGCTTTTCCAACAAGTTGAAGACCAATTGATCATCCTCTTTTTCAATACCACAATTTTTTAGTTGTGCTCTTAGCTCATTTTCCTTAGTGACATAATCCTGAATTGTGTCGAAATCCTTGGGATCAAGGCTTAGGAGATCATGTTCAAGCTTGTACCCCTTAACCTTATCAACCTTTCCATACAAAGTAGCAAGCTTATCCCAAGCTTCCTTGGTTGTAGTACATTTATCAACATGGAAAATGAGATCATCTGAAATGAACTTTCTAAGTGTACCCAATGCCATAGAAGTTTTAGTGAGCCAATCCATATATGCAGTTGGATCTACATTAGGATCCGAAGGTGCAGTTATGCTTCCATCAATATAGTAAATTAAACCTTTTTCCATTAGTTTACTCCATGCACGTAGTTTCCATGTAGCATAATTATGTGCAGTTAAGAGTGGAACTTTAGATGAACCCATGATGGAATGCAAGAGCACAAGAGAGAAAATAGGCACAATCACACAAGAGACACCCCCCCCAAATTCACTCAATCAAAGCACCCCCCCAAAAAAGATGATTTTGGCACTTTATAATTTAGTGCGTGTACAATAGGCCACTTGCAACTTGGCTAAGTGGACTTATGATTTTTGATTTACAACTTGCCACAAATAGGCTAAGAACAAACTAGAACAAATAAGAAAAGACCTAAATTCAGATCTATGCATTACAAGTGTCAAAAAGGCCAAAAAATACCATATGCTGAACATACAAAATCCACTCAAGATAACTTCAAACTGATTACAGATTAAAGTAGATGAAAAATCATGCGCTTTCAAAAAAAATGGCACCTAAAAAGGAGTTCGTATGTGCCTGAACGAAGCCTCAGAAGTTGCAGAAATGAGGATTGGACAGGTATAGAGTTAAAAAACTGAAAATTCTGGAAAATCTGTCCACCAAAATCAGAAACCAAGTACATAGCTGTGAATAACATGAAAAATTAGCCCAAATCAAAAAAAATTGCTCAAAAAAAGGAGCTAAAATGAGCAAGATATGGGCATGTGAATTTGAGCTACAAAATTGAAAACTTCATCGCTGACAGAATGCTAACGTCATTGATCTACGCGATTAAATTTGACGTCTTGATGGCCGTCAGGAGTCTCCATGAGCTTAAATTTGATGTGCAAATGGACGTCACTGTGCAAGTTAGCCTTAGATGGAATATTCTCTTCAGCCGATGGATTATTCTATAGAATCTGGAATATTCGTGGGGCACCAGAATTTTTTCTGAAATCTTGATGTTGATCGGCCGATTTATTATAGCCACCAGATTTTACCATAGTCACCATTGGTGGTGGGTTAGGAGGGGGCCCGCATACCCACCGCTGGAGTTTGATCAACTGGCTAAATGTGTTGTCGTGCTTGAAGATGGGGCCCAATTTTTAATTACAAACGGCTAGATTAAAATGTGGGTCGTCAGCTGTGTTGACCAGCCGATAAGGGAGACACATGGGGGTCGCAGCTGGGAGGCCACACAGCATCAGCTGTACCCCCTGCAATACGAGGTATGCTCTACAGACAGAGGGTACTGGGTACGCAGAGTACCCAATACTCAAAATAATCTTTTTTGATTTTTTTATTTTTATTTAATCAAAAATATCCCAAATACAATTTTTCAATAGGGGTTTTTTATTTTTCTAAAAAAATTGACAAATTTTTTGTTAGAAAATATTTAAAAACTGACATTTTTTTTAGAAATTTTTTTTTTTTAGAACTATAGAAAAATTGAAAAAATACCCAAATTGGCAAAAAATTTCGATCTAGAGCTCCCGATGTTGGATTTTGACGAAACGAAAGGCTATTCTAATTGAAAATATTGCTGCTCCTCAGATTTTCCTCTTGATCACCTTCACACGAACCAAGATCTCCCAACAATGGCTATGCAAAGGACCTCCAACCAATCTGATACCATGTAAGAACTTATGAAAAGAAACAACAGGATCAAGAGACTAAACATAGCACAAAAGAGAGAGACAAGATGAGAGAGTATGATGATTGTATTCTCAATATGCATGAAGATAGACAATTGCAAGTATGTACAAGGCTTGCTTATAAAGGCAAGCTAGGACACAATGAAGGGCCATGAATGGGACAAGTGTCCCAATCATGTGTAGGGTAGGTAGAAAGAAATAATAGATAATTCCATGAAAGGTGGATCACCCACCTAAAGTGTAATTATCATGCCACGAAAAGTGGAGATAAAAAGGTGATAACTAGATCACACCACAAAGAGTGGAATTTCTCCTACACACACTTCCCTGAGTATCCAACTCATATCTCTCAATGTATGCACAAACCTAGATACAAGATGCAAATAACTAGGTCTCACAAGTGCAACCTATAATGATATGCATTCCCTAAGTAAGCTTAAGTAAAGTGTAATAAGTAAAATACTTATTTACAACAACACTTTCATTTTAGTCTGGTATATAAATAATTATGGGTGTGACAAAAGTCATCAACCAACTGGTGTGGATGTTCTATACCGACGAAAGTCTCCTTTAGTATCTATGAGATACGTAAAAACTTGTAAGGGCTAGGAGGCCTCTTAAATGAGTGAATTGTTGCATGTATAGACACTAGGCTATCCCAAAAATACTGTCATTAAGAACCTTGTTTGTAGTGGCCAACTTTTTCATCCAAAATTTTTATCAAAGTAGTGCATTGGAATTTATTTCCAAGAAATTACTTTCCATGTTTGAATTTTGTTAAAGTTTAGAGGTTAAGCTTCATTCTTAACATACCTCTACACTCTTTCCTCAATTGCATGTAAAATCATCTCTTTTACTATGAAGATCATGAGGCAAGACTACTAAGAAAAACGTACCACTTGAGCTAGGAATATTATTGCTTATGAGTCAGTTTAACGCATTGCTTGGTTCCAAAATATTGAAACAAACATTAAACAATCATCAAAATTCAAACCCTTTGAAAAGTGTGAATACCATTGAAGAGTCCAATATTAATTATTGTCCCTAATGATTTTATCCCTAGAGGCTTCTAAATATTTGAACTCATATCTTAATTCACACTCTTCAAAGTCAACTTAGGGAAACTATGGCCTTGGCTTCTTTATTTTCACATAATGGAATTTGTGGAATAAAGTTTGCAGCTTAGGCATAGACATTTAGTTTGAAACTTAAGCAAGACAAGTGGAAGTGGTAAAATCAAGTCATTAATCAAGATTAAATCACAATTAAACCCCACATGTGCTTGTCTTCATGATCTCTTGCAAGACCAAAATCCTTAAGCAAAGATCCACATTCTATTTTTTCAAAAATAGACATTGTAGTTCAAGATCTATCAGAAAATGCATCTTGAAGAACTACCGCAACCAAGACATATTGATAAGGAATTTTTGTCTATGCCCTTTGAGGAACGAACCAGATTTGCATATCTAATATGAGCCTAACATTTAAATCATCATTGACCTTTTGGGTTTGAGTTACTCATAGGGTAAAGCATTTTTTTCACTACCTTGGCCTTGCAACACAAAGGTTAACTCTATGTTAACATTATTGGTCAAAACATTTCATCCACCCTTTATCATATTTCACATTTCACTTCACTAAAATTTTGGACACACCAACACTTTTTTGACTTAGACAAATCATCAACTCAATCCCCTAACTTAGCTATGTTCTATGTGAAATGGATCCTTTTCCATGCACTTAGTTGATTTGGTTATCACATTTTGTGGGCAAGTTTATCTTAAAGGTCACAAGTCTACTTTCAAGATTTACAAGTTCATTAACACCTTTCATCAAAACATCAAATCTCTTTTCCTAAAGTGTCGTCCAAGATTTTAGAAATTTCATCCACCATATCATTCACCCTTTTCATCATACACTTCCACCATTGGTCCAAAATGACTTAGAGTGTCCCTCTTGCCAAAATTTGAGTCAACTAGAGAGTTTAAACATTACAAATCTCAACATAACTCTCCCATAGGTGACCCACAATTTATGGTTACAACAAGATCACAATATAAGAGAAACATAGAGCAAGCCAAAACTACATCCACCACAAGTGATCCAAACCCACAAGAATTTGATCCAAGGATCCATTCTACCCCCTCACTATAACCCCAAAATCCATTGGGACCATATGAGGTAGAAGATGTTACAAACAACCCACTTGAGCTCACTAACAAAGAACTCATTGAGAACAAACAAACTCATCAAACCTTAGAAAATGTGGATCCAAATTTTCTCATGCAAAACTTGACACAAGGATTAACCTAATCTACAAATCAACCAATTCCATCCTCTATGCCAAGTCAAACATTAACTCCTAGTCTTGCAACTAGGATTGCCTCTGATTTTGGTCACATTCTCCCTTTGGGAGGAAACACACTTTTGGGTACTCAAAACACCAATCCTCCCCTTACATTTCATGATAACATGATGACCTCAACATTTTGAGTGCAACCATCTTCATCCATCACTACAAGTACCCAAAATGCACCAGATGTTACAAAAGCTAATGTGAACCAAATATCTCAATTGGGACCACAAGGGAAAGTTAACACCCTCATGCAAGGTATGAAAATTCAAACCTTAACAAGTGGCTCCAATAATCCTTAACACATCAAAACAAGTGGTCACCCTATCTACTCAATTGAATCCACACAACATATCAAACCCATCCATAATCAATCCCAATCCAAATAACACCTTGCTCATGAACCCCATTAACCAAGGTAATACCTTGGTCCCACATCAAATGCAACAAGGGAACCCTCAATACATTGGTCAAGGGAACCCTTCTCATCTATTGATCCAAGGACAGAACATGCCATTAATACCGCAAAACCAAATGGCACCATCATCATCTTTTCCATGGGTTCCCCAAAACATGCAAAATCAAACGGGACCCCAACCTTACATTCCTCCATCCCAACCAACCATATTACAAGGAATGCTAAACCAAAACAACCCATAATTCATGATCACCCAAAATCCATCCCAACATTAAAACACTTCCACATTGCAAGCGCAACAAGCTCACGCTTTCACCTTATAACAAGCACAATAGGCTTACCAACAAGCATTGCAAGCATAAAAAGCTCAATCTCAAGTGTTTCAAGCACAACAAGCTTACCAACAACAACAACAACAACAAGCCCTAATAGCACAACAACAGCAACAATAATAGTAGGCCCAACAACAAGTACAATAGCAAGAATTGCTTGCCCAACAATACACCCAACAACAACAAGTGCTCAAAAATAACAACAATAGGGTTTATACTATAACCCCCAACAAAACATTGTCAATCCAAATACGTTAGGAGTATATGCACCTCCCCCACCATCACCTTCACAATATTAAACACCACCCTACACATCATACAACGCCCCATCATATCAAAATCCCACTTTCAATTCATCCACCATCCCACAATACTCAACATATGCCCCTCCACCAAACCCGCAAGATGATATGGCATCGCAACTCAAGGCGCTAATGCAAAAAATTTAGGACATTCAAATGGGAAAAATGAAGAAGCCCCATACACAACAAAACTTGTGTTCATACCCATTTGATAGAAACATCGCAATGGTACCTTTCCTCCCAATTTTGAGGTCCCTAAATTTGATAAATACAAAGGGAGAGGAAATCATGTGGATCACATCAAAGAATTCAACGTCATGTGTATGGAGGTTTCCTAAAATGATTCCTACTTGATGTGCCTCTTTCCATGAAGTTTGATAGGCCTAGCCATCAATTGGTTTTCACAGTTGCCTCCAGGCATCAAAATGTTCCAAGAAATCATTGATAGGTTTATAGACCACTTCTCCTTTAATCTCAACATGGATTTTAGCTTGGAAGAATTATATACTTTCAAGAAAAAAAAGGGAGAATCCTTCACCAATTTCTTGCAAAGATGGAGACAAAGAGCTAGTAAGAGCAAGTGGCCCATTCCCGATGAACAACAAGTGGGGATTATTATAGAAAATGTTGATCCAAATCTATCCTTCCACTTAAAGATGTAATGTATCACCACTTATGATGATCTTATCCCTAGGGCCCTCAACATTGAGAGAGCCCTAATCTCATAGGGAAACACACAAGCATATAGAGACAACTGCCCATCAACCAATTCAAACGATAAGCCCCGCATATGGGCTAAGAAAAAAAATGTGATGAATGGTGGCATTGTGGATGCTAAAGTGGTCATAAGCACTCCTAGGCCAAACACCAACCAACCAACCATTGCACAAATTGTACAAAAAAACACCATCACCACTATAGAATAATCAGGTCAATAACACTGAAACTTAACAAAGATGAACAACCAATATGAATAAATACCCAAAACGCAAATACACACCATTGGCAGAACCTATTGAAACTATCATGCAGAAATTGGTTGAGTCAAACTTGATTACGCTTCCCAATTTCCAAAAATACCAAGAACCACAAGATAAACCACCTTGGTACAACAAAAAGGATATTTGTGACTTTCACAAAATCAAAGGACACAAAACATCAAACTACATGAAACTAAATAATGTTATCCAAGATCTCATCAAGAATGGAGACATATATGTTGAGGCACCATCCGGTAATAGGATCAAGATATACAAGAACCCTATGCCATATCACGGAAAAGGCAACGACAATGGAAAAGGGAAGACTTACAATAACATGCAACATGTCTATTCCAATGTGGTCACCTCTTGTGACAATGTCGTAACAGTCATTACCATCAAAGGACCTAGCGTAGAGTGTGGAATCACCACGTGACGTGACAAGGTCACCATCCAAGGAGGTTCATCTTAACCTAGGGCACAACCTCCATTTACAATGTCTAACCCTCATAACTACAATCTCCTAGATCAGCTAAAGAAGACCCCTACACAGATCTCTATCTTGGAACTATTGAGGCTATCCCTTGCACATAGGGAGATATTAGAAAAGGCTTTATCCGCATCCTCTGTCCCTGAGAATATTGATATAGAGTAGTTTCAAGCTATGGTAGGGTATATCACTACCCCTCATATTCTTACCTTCTTGGAACAAGACCTACCCACGTAGCCATCTCACAATCATGCCTTACATCTTGAGGTCATTGTTCATAAGAATAAGGTTAAAAGGGTATTAGTAGATGGAGGTGTTGGTCTCAACATTTGCACCCTTCAATTGATCAATAACTTGGGATTTTCAGAGAATGCTATTGAGAAAACAAACAGTACAATCATAAGGGCATGTGACAATCAAGAAAGAGTGTTGCAAGGCATCATCACTCTACCTATCCAAGTGGGACCCATCATTGCTAAGACTACATGCCAGGTACTAGACCTTGATCTCCCCTACAACATCCTACTTGCTCAATCATGGATTCATGCCATGAAAGCAGTAGCTTCCACGTACCACCAGTGCATCAATTTTCCCTTTGAGGACAAGGAAGTTACTATCTATATGGAGATCCTAAGCCTTTATACTATTGCAAGAACCTTGAGGCTAAGTCCTACAAGATCCCCTAGATACCAAAGAATGATGAAGGCCCTACATCCTCATCCTCATTTGTTGACCCATCTTCTCTTGCATTCACCTCGAAATCCAAAACGTCCATTGTACAAACTATACTCGATATCAAATAAGTTATCAAGGATAATGGTTGTGGAGATTACAATTTGAAGGACACTTTTGTGTTGGTTGAATTACCTCTTTCCCCAAAATCTAATGGGAAACCCACACTTATCAATAAAGTGAATGAAATGTTAAAGCTTACATCTACCACCTTCACCAAATGGGGGGATTTGAAAAAATATGTCATTGAGGAAGATATTTCTAAATTTCTCTATTAGGACAATTGACCCAAGCTCATTCTTCCCATGGAAGATGACAATAAAGGTTTACAACTAATGAAGAGATGGGGGTACAACAAGAATGAAAATATGGAACAAAATGACAATGGATTTATAGAACCCATCCTTCCTAAGAGACGTCCAAAGAATTTTGGATTAGGATGTACTACCAATGTTACCTTTATTGGAAAAGGAACTTCTACCAAATGGGTTGAGGCTTCCTCTTGGTTACCAACATCGCATGATACTACCCTAGATGAATTCCCCCTTGACATTGTTGACCTATTTGAGAATAACTCTCTCTTTATGATATCAACATCTTTCACCCCAAGTGGCCAAAACACTGAATTTGTAAGGAAAGATAGATGTGGAAACAACTCTCCTAACGTCAAAACCTCAGGGAAGAATGTAGATATACCTTTTAAAATTACAATTGCAGTCTAATTGAGATGCACATGAAAGAAATAACAGAAATAGAGTATTTGACAATCACACATGAACACCAGATATACGTGGGAAAACCCTTACGGGAGAAAAACCCACCACACCAAGAGAAATCACTTTGTATTACAGTAATGGAGATTACATACAAATGTCAAACTTATCTTTCTAGTGTCTATTTATAGTAGCATTCACCATGAACAATCTTGTATAGGAACCTTCAAGTTACAGTCTTTATAGATTAGAATACATTTATT
This sequence comes from Sequoia sempervirens, assembly GCA_007258455.2. Classification (NCBI taxonomy): domain Eukaryota; kingdom Viridiplantae; phylum Streptophyta; class Pinopsida; order Cupressales; family Cupressaceae; genus Sequoia; species Sequoia sempervirens. The sequence continues at coordinate 51,594 of VDFB02339329.1, read as the reverse complement.
GATCATACAACCACCCAGCAATCCATCGATGCAACCAACTGATTACAATCTGCAATCACAGAGTATAACCATGGTGTTCCATGTCCGTCGAGCTTCCTCACAGAACCATCACAATGAACAATCTTCCAACTGTTCAGCTTTGGCTTCTCCTATTGGTCCACAAGACTCCACATAGGACGGTCAAACGGTCAAAAGAGATTCAAGCTTTGTTGGCATCTCGATGAGACACTAACATTGTCTCCCTGATGCCCAAAAGCTTCATATCGATGTCACCAAGAGTTATCGTTATCGCCAAGATGTTACATCAAGCACATAATACTATCGCTCAGCTTTCGCCATGATGCCAAGACATATCGCTTTCGCTGAGACATCATACCGAAGCTCCACAAGTCACATAGACGTGAGTTTTCCATTCGGCAAGATTATCGCTCTTCGGTGAGACCACATACCAATATTCAAAGTTACAATGATCTAAACATTCCTATCGGCAAGACTTACCACTCGCCAAGAGGTTTCATCGAGTTACATTAAGTTACACCAAAGCCATCAGTAGTCGCCAAGACTATCGTCCTTCGCTAAGACTCTATTCTGAGTTCCTTATGTTTCACCAAGCACCGAACGGTCGGCAAGACATATCTTTCGCCAAAAGGTTTCGCCAAGCTTTCATACGTTACTCTGAAACCATACTACTATCGGCAAGACCTTTTCCCATCACTAAAACCTCACACCAAGACCTTTTTGCTACCTTGAGTGTACACTGTCAGTGAGACATTCCTTATCGATATAAGTCATACCAAACTCCAAGACTTACCCTGAAGACTTCAAACTAAACATTGTCGGTGAGACAATCATATCGTTGAGAGCTCATAGCAAACAACCAAGACTCTCCCCGATGCCCGATTGAATGGACTGTCAGCCAGAGGTCTCCACGGGTGGTAAGAGATCGCAGCGAACACAAAATGTCACAGTGATAGGAACTTTCGGTGAGACAGAAGCTAGGTCACAGCAACTTGAACAAATCACAATGTATCAAAGCTGCTAGTCGGCCAGACATCATGGATGTCATATCGACTTTGCTCCAGTAGAGGTTACAGCCTGTGATGATTGAGGCATATATTTCCAACAATCTACCACTTGACGAAGATCACACTAGCACCTCCAGAGCACAACAAAACTTACTGAAAAACATGGGCACTAAGGCCTATTGAACTGGAACACCACCTAAACTTGTCTGTGCTCACTTGCTTCATCAATGCATTTGCAACATTCTCCAAAGTATCAACTTTTTCCAAACTGACCTTTCCATCCTCCACCATATCTCGTACAAAGTGGTATTATACATCTATATGTTTCGTCCTAGCATGGAAAGTAGGATTCTTTGTGAGAAAAATTGCACTCTGACTGTCACAGAAAATAGTTATTTCCCCTGCATCAAAACCAATGTTAAAACACAAACGTTTCAACTAAACTACTTCTTTACAAGCATGAGTAGCTGCCATGTATTCAGCCTCCATAGTGGACAAAGCAAGTACAGCCTGTCGCTTGCTCATCCAGCTCACTACACCACCATTCATCATAAAAATGTATCCACTTGTGGACCTCCTGTTGTCAATGTCCCCTGCCCAATTAGAATCCACATAGCCTCGAATACTAAGAGTCCTCTGTGATTCAACCGAATTCCCATGGTAACACAAAGCAAAATCTAAAGTTCCCTTCAAATATTTGAAAACTCTCTTTACAGCATCCCAATGTGTCCTTCCAGGATAAGCCATAAACTGACTAAGAACTCCCACTACTTGGGAAATATCTGGCCTTGTACAGACCATCGCATATATCAGACTGTCAACCGTACTAGCATAGGGTACACTGGTCATGTCCTCCATCTTAGTAGGAGATTTTGGACAGTCAAAAAATAGCTTCGTTCCCTACAAGACTGGAACCACTAGCTATTTGCAATCATTCATACAAAATCTCTCAAGAACAGTCATGATATACTTACTCTGACTGAGCCATAGTTTCCTATTCTTCCTGCCCCTGGTTATCTCCATCCCCAGAATATACCTTGTTGCACCAAGATCATTCATTTCGAACTTAGCAGACAACTAAGACTTAAGATCAGAAATCATTAGCTTACTATTGCCTATGAACAACATATCATCAACATAGAGAGCAATAATAAGAACTCGATCACTTTCAACTTTATAATATACACAGTGATCATATTTTGATCTCACAAATCCCAAAGACAATACAAAAGTATCAAATTTCTGGTACCACATTCTAGGTGACTACTTTAACCCATACAGAGACTTCTTTAATTTGCATACTAGTTTTTCTTTACCTTTTTCAATCAAGTGCTCGGTGGGACATATAGATTTCTTCTTCAAGATCACCATGAAGAAATTTTGTCTTCACATCCATCTGTTCGACCTCTAAATCATACGTTGCTACAAGTGACAAAAGAAATCTAATAGATGTCACTTTGCTACAGGAGAAAATATTTCCCCATAATCAATTCCCTCGACTGGGAATAACCCTTTGCAACCAGTCTTGCCTTGTACTTTTCCACACTGCCATCTAGACCAATCTTTTCTTAAATACCCATTTGCAGCCCACAGGTTTTCTGCCTTTAGGAAAGGGCACCAAACTCCAAGTTTCATTCTTTTCTAATGATGTCATCTCTTCATTCGTGGCTTCCAACCAAGAGTCTGAATCGACATTTTAAATGCTCTTTTACAATCCTAGGCTCATCAGTGCTAGAAATCAAAGCATAGGCACAAGTAGAATCAATCAAAGAGAACCCATACCTATCTGGTTGCTTTCTTTCATGAGTTGACCTCTCACTTGCTGAGGCTGAGGCTAAGGTTCTTCTTCTTTCAACTATAGAACTACTTGAGCTCTCCTCAGTTTCAGGTACATTTTGAATTTTCAATTCCTCTTTCTCTGGTGTAGGAGGAATTAAAGCTACATCCTTATTATTTTCTGACTTTGTCTCTGACTGCAGATCCAAAGTGGAAGGTTTCAACTCACAAAATATTACACTTCTGTTGTATACAACCTTCTCTATATCAGGATTCCAAAGCTTGTATCCTTTTATGACAGCACTATAGCCAATAAAAATGCATTTGATAGCCTTGTTCTCCAATTTAGATCTTTTCACATCCGGCACATAAGCATATGCCTCATAGCCAAAAACACGAATATTTCTTAAAGAGGGCTTCTTACCAAACCACGCTTCCAAAGGTGTTTTCTCAACAAGAGCAGAATTTGGAGAACGATTAATTAGGTAACATGCAGTAGATATAGCCTCAGCCCAAAACTTCTCCTCCAAGCCAGCACTTCTGAGCATACTTCGTGCTCTCTCCATCACTGTCCTATTGAACCTTTCTACAACTCCATTTTGTTGTGGAGTATAACGTGTAGTCTTATATCTTTTAATCCCATGGTCTTTACAGTATCTTTCAAATTCATCAAAACAAAATTCACCGCCATTATCAATCCTTAAGCATTTTATTTTTCTACCAATCTGATTTTCAACAAGGTTCTTAAATTCCTTAAATCGACTAAACACTTCTGATTTACTTTTCAAAAAATAAACAAATGCTCTTCTTGAATAATCATCAATGAACGACACATAGTATCTTGACTTAGACAAAGAAGGAACATCCACTGGACCAAATACATCTGAATGAATATAATCTAGCAAACTAGAAGATTTATGAGGATTGGAATAAAATGAAACACGGTGCTATTTTCCATATATACAATGCTCACATAATTCAAATTCGAGATTACAATTTTCAAGCCCCTCAACCAGGTTTTTATTCTTCAAGGTTTTTAAACCTTTTTCTCCTATGTGGCCTAGCCTATGATGCCAGAGCATAGTCTTCTCTGCTGGAATTTTTACTTCCATAGAGTTTACATAATTAGGGATATTTCCCTCTTTACCTCCATGAATAGCTTTCAGTGACTTTCCAGAGACACTGTTACATTGAACAGCCTATGCATCCAGCTTGTACAGGGTACCAATTCGAGCACCTCTAGCCAGCATCATTGAACCTCTAGTCATCTTGTAGCCATTTCCAGAGAATGTGACTTGTACTCCAATATCATTCAGCTTACTGATAGACAACAAATTTTGAGCCAGACCTGGTATATGCATAACATCCTTTATCCCCTTTACTCTGCCATCAAGGAATTGGATTCTGACTCTTCCACGGCCAACAATTTCCAAAATTGAATCACTTTCCAAGTACACCTTTCCACCATCGTATTCTTCATACTTCGTGAACTAATCTCTATGAGATGTCATGTGAAAAGATGCACCAAAATCAATCAGCCAAACATCATCTAATGCCTGTGTAGCCAAGGCAGCAATGAAGGCGTCTGAATTGGCCTGAGAAGAATCATTATCGAAAAAGTTCTTCTTCTTTTTCTTTTTCTCCTCTTTGCAATCCTTTTGGACATGACCAGGTTGCCCACAGTTCCAACACTTCACCTTGGACTTCTTTCTAGGAGACTTTGATCTCCCCTCTTATTTCAATTTTGATTTCTTGTCCTTCTTGCCTTTCTCTTTCGACCTTCCTCTGACAGCAAGAGCTTCCTTAGCCATCTCAGAAGATTTCCTTCTCATTTCTTCTGACAACAAAGAACCAACAACATCTTCCATCTTGAAACTAGATGTTGTACTCCCAATAGCCATCACTAAATGATCCCATGAGTCTGGCAAAGAACACAATAGAAGCATACAGCGACCCTCTTTTTCAATTTTTACACCACCAGGTGTTAATTGAGCAATCAGCATATTAAATGTGTTCAAATGATCAGCTATAGACCCTCCTTCTTGCATTCTCAAAGAATACAACTTCTTCCTCAGAAATAGTTTATTCACCAAGGACTTCCCTTGATAAATAGACGCCAGTCTCTTCCACAAAGAAGAGGCAGTCTTCTCCTCATGCACATTCAGAAGAACAAAATCTATGAAATAGAGCCTTATCAGCCCCTTAGACTTCCTATTTGCAAGGTCCCAGTCTTCTTGCTTCATGCCTGTAGGTTTAGTTCCAGACACTGCAAGCCACAGATCACGATCAACGAGAAGATCCTCCATCTTGAGTTTCCACAACTCAAAGTTACTACCATTGAACTTCTCTATTTCAATCTTTCCAGACGTGCTAGCCATCTCAATCTATAATTAGAATTAACAAACTGTACAAGACTCCCACTGAACAGAATTGACTCAAAAAACCCAACGTACCCACAAGGATAACACAATTGGCCAGGCTCTGATACCACTTGTAAGGAAAGCTAGATGCGGAAACAACTCTCCTAACATCAAAACTTTAGGGAAGAATGCAGATATACCTTTTAAAATTACAATTACAGTCTAATTGAGATGCACATGAAAGCAATAACAAAAATAGAGTATTTGACAATCACACATGAACACCAGATATATGTGGGAAAACCCTTACAGGAGAAAAACCCACCACACCAACAAAAATCACTTTGTATTACAGTAATGGAGATTACATACAAATGTCAGACTTATCTTTCTGGTGTCTGTTTACAGCAGCATTCACCATGAACAATCTTGTATAGGAACCTTCAAGTTACAGTCTTTATAGATTAGAATACATTTACTGATCATACAACCACCCAGCAATCCGTCGATGCAACCAACTGATTACAATCTGCAATCACAGAGTATAACCATGTTGTTCCATGTTCGTCGAGCTTCCTCACAGAACCGTCACAATGAACAATCTTCCAACTGTTCAGCTTCGGCTTCTCCTATTGGTCCACGAGACTCCACATAGGACGGTCAAATAGTTAAAAGAGATTCAAGCTTTGTTGGCATCTCGGTGAGACACTAACAGTGTCTCCCCGATGCCCAAAAGCTTCATATCAATGTTGCCAAGAGTTATCGTTATCGCCAAGATGTTACATCGAGCATAGAAGACTATCACTCAGCTTTTGCCATGTCGCCAAGACATATCACTTTCGCTGAGACATCATACCGAAGCTCCACAAGTCACATAGACGTGAGTTTTCCATTCGGCAAGACTATCGCTCTTCGGTGAGACCACATACCGATATTCAAAGTCACAACGATCCCAACATTCCTATCAGCAAGACTTACTGCTCGCCAAGAGGTTTCATCGAGTTACATTAAGTTACACCGAAGCCATCAGCAGTCGCCAAGACTATCGTCCTTCACTGAGACTCTATTCTGAGATCCTTATGTTTCACTGAGCACCGAATGGTCAACAAGACATATCTTGCACCAAAAGGTTTCGTCGAGCTTTCATACATTACTCTGAAACTATACTACTATCGGCAAGACCTTTTCCCATCGCTAAAACATCACACTAAGACCTTTGTGCTGCCCCGAGTGTACACTGTTGGTGAGACATTCCTTATCGATATAATTCATACCGAACTCCAAGACTTACCTCGAAGACTTCAAACTAAACATTGTCGACGAGACAATCATTTTGCTGAGATCTCATAGCGAACAACCAAGACTCTCCCCGATGCATAATTGAATGGCATGTCGGCCAGAGGTCTCCACAGGTGGTAAGAGATCACAGCAAACACAAAATGTCACAGCAATAGGAACGCTCGGTGAGATAGAAGCTAGGTCACAGCGACATGAACAAATCACAATGTATCAAAGCTGCTAGTTGGCAAGACATGATGGATGTCATACCGATTGTGCTCCAATAGAGGTTACAGCCTGTGATGATTGAGGCATATATTTCCAACAGAATTAAGCTTAGTATACCCTCAACTCATCGACTGGGACCAACGAGGACCACCGATTCTAGATATATTCAAAAACAATGAAGAAATCTCATAATTCATGGGATTTTTCTACAACTTACCATGTGGGGATCACAAAGAAAGATTTGATATAGAGCTAGACACACAGGTGTACTATGGGGAGACAATTGAATCCTTCATTCGCAAAATTGATGACATGAGAATAACATGCAGATCTTTAAGTGAAAACCACACCATGGCACTTTCAGATCCTAAAATAGTAAAGATAAAGGATGCATCTAAAGGTGAAAACCTCTCTGAGGTGCCCAAGGATGAGGGATTCAATCTCCCCCTTAGTGTAATGCATCTAAAAAAATCAGCAGTACTAGCAAAGAAGGCTACCCTGATAAATGTAGGAACTGAGGAAGCACCCAAGATAACCTTTTACGTTGAATCATTATTAGATGAGGAACAAAAAGACTTAGCAACATTTCTAAAAGAGAGAAGAGAAAACTTCACATGGTCATACATAGATATGTCGAGGCTTGATCTTGAAGTGGTAGTACATCACTTAGCAATCTATCCTGTAGCTAAACCAGTGAAAAAAAATTTGAGAAAGATGCACCCTCATAGTGCACTCTTGGTTAAACTAGAGCTACAAAAGCTTCTTGACGTCAAATTTATCTAACCAATTGACTATCTTGAGTGGGTTTCCAGCTTAGTATCAATCTCCAAACCCACTAGGGGCATCAAAACATGCACAAATTTCAGGGATTCGAACAAAGCATTCCAAAGGATGACTTCCCTCTTCCCAACATCAACATCATTATTGATTTAACAAGACATGAAATTTTATCACTCATGGATGGATTTTACGGCTATAACCAAATCATGATCACCAAGGAGGATCAACATAAAACTACATTCACTCGTCCATGGGGTACATATTCTTGGAACATGATGCCATTTCGGCTAAAGAATGTCGAAGCAACCTATCAAAGGGAGATGACCGTAATATTTCATGATGTGATCCATAACACAATTTAAGATTACATGGATGATATTTTGGCCAAATTGAAAACAAGGAAGGAGCACATAGAGGTATTGGGACCTATCTTTGACAGGCTTGAAGAATACAACGTACAGTTGAACCCAAAAAAGTGTGTCTTTGGAGTTACATAAGGGAAGCTTCTTGGCTATATTGTGTCACAAAGAGGGGTAGGGATAGATCTAGAAAAAGTGAAATCCATCCTAGACATGGAACCACCACAAACATTGAAGCAGATGAGAGGGTTAAAAGGAAGGTTGCAATCCATTAGAAGGTTCATAATGCAATTATCAAACAAAATCCACCCTTCTCATATCTTCTCCATAAAGGAATAACTTATAAGTGGAATGAGAAATGTGGTAAAACCTTTTATTAGAACAAGGACTACCTATTGTCACCTCCAGTTCTCATGCCATTGATACCAAACAAGAAATTGATTAGTCTTTCTTCTTAACGTAGCAGATCAATGGAAATTGTACTTTGATGGATCGTGTTGTTATATGGAGCCTAATCAGACTCAGAGGTTAAATTTTCCCCACTTTTATTGGTGAGGTTACCCCCCAAATTATTTAATGGGGGTTTGGGAGTAGTGCCCCCAAGACGAGGTGAAGAGATAGCGCCCCTTGCGGGGTCCAAGGGCAATGCCCCTGCTCAAATGACTTTTATTATTTTATAAATGCGTTGGGAGTTATTTTTCTATTAGTTGACATAAAAAACCCTATTTTTTAACCGACATAAGTCTTGATAAAATAGCTAAGGGTTAGGGTTTTCTATTCATATTGTATTGTAGTGATATTGAGTTGCATGGATTATTATTTGTAATCAGTTCAATTTTTTGGATAATAATATTGGACTCTCTATTGGTGGATGTAGCCCGAGTTTGGGTGAACCATGTTAAAAATTGTCTCTCATTGTTATTATCTCTATGTTTTCATTCCTCTATTTAATCTTTATTTGCATTTAATTGATATTTTTTGCATGTAATTCCTAACAGATTGTATACCCAACATGGATCAGGGGCGGGTATCCTCTTTATCACCCCTCAAGGTGATTGTATTCCAAATTCATACCCACTATCATTCCCTTATACTAACAATATTGTTGAGTATGAAGCTCTAATAGCAGGTCTAAGAATAGTCATTCAATGGCAGATCCAAGAGTTAAAAGTCTATGGAGACTCACAGTCGATTGTCAACCAAGTCAATAACAACTACCAAACAAAGGATGATAAACTTACTCCTTATAAGAAAATGGTAGAAAGTCTCAAGGACTTTTTCATTGATATAACCTTTGAGAAGATACCTCTCATGAAAAATTGAGCAATAGATGCCATGGTGATAATTGGGTCTTTATTAGACATGCCACACAACGTCCTTCAATGCTAATTCTTGGTAGAACAACTCATACCAATTTTCAAAATCCCTAAATATGAATTTGCATATGTAATCATTGGTCCTAGTTTCCCATGGTATCATGATATATTCACCTACCTTAGTAGAGGAACCCTCCCAGCTGATATCACCTCTAACCTTAAGAAGACCTTCGTCAAGAAGGCATCCTGATTTGTCATCTTAGGTGATGCCTTATACCATAGAAGCATCGAGGGGACATTACTACGATGTCTCAACCAAGAGGAAACATTGACCACTTTAACAGAAGTACACGATGACATATGTGGCTCCCATTCTAGTGGTATGACCTTAGCTAAGAAACTGTTGAGGATGGGGTACTATTGGCCAACCATGGAAAGAGAGGCTCATCAGTATGTGCAGAAATGTATCCAATGTCAGCAGCATGGAGATCTCATCCATGCTTCAGCTCAGGAGCTCCAGCCGATTGTCACACCTTGGTCTTTCTCGCAGTGGGGACTTGACCTCATAGGAAATATTACTCCCACTTCATCTAATGGCCATATATTCTTCATCATAGCCATTGAATACTTTACCAAGTGGGTTGAAGCCATTCCTATGAATTATATAATAGGGAAGCAAATCTCCAAGTTTATCCTGAATTACCTTATATTTTTGCTACGATGTTCCGCAAGCCCTTATCTTAGATAACAAAACACCCTTTAAGAATTAGGATGTAAGAGAGCTATGCCAACAATTTAACATCCAACATCAATTCTCTACCTCATATTACCCCTAGGGAAACAATCAAGTTGAGACTACAAACAAGGCCATTCTAAAAGTCCTCAAGAAGACGGTCAATAAAATTGGTCGTGACTGGCATCTGCAGTTAAATCCTGCCCTATGGGCTTATAGAACTAGCATCTGCACACCTCTAGGTGCAACCCCTTTCTCCTTGGTCTATGGATCAAAATCCATCCTACCTATTAAGGTTGAGCTTCCCTCACTATGTCATTGCAAAATCTTATCACTGATGAAGAGTATAGAGTATCTTGGCTAAATGAGTTAGAATTCTTGGATGAGCATCATTTTGATGCCCTAAATCATTTTCAAGCATATCAAAACTTACTGAAATGGAGCTATATCAAGAAGATCAAGAGTTGGCCTTTCCAAGTAGGGGATCTTGTCCTAAAACAGAATTAGAAGAACATTCCAAATTAGGACAGTAAAGGAAAGTTTAAGCCTAATTGGTTACGCCCATTTGTTGTCATAACAAGCTATGGATCAAGAGCGTACCAACTATCAATGCCTAAAGGTGAACCCTTTTAGGATCCAATCAACAATCTACATCTCAAAAGTTTTAATGCATAGGCTTGAAGGGTGTAAATCCAAAATAGAAAAAATCTAAAAAAATGAGAAAAAAGGATTGAAAATAGCAAAGAAAAATAATCGTTCTTTGGTGAAAACAACTTCAATGGCACTTTGGGCAAGTACCTTGGTGAAAACTTAGTAAACAGGCGTCATGCATAAATAAGCACCTTCATCTATCTTTGGCTCTTTAGCTTATCATGCTTCGCATCATATTCATCCATCACATCACTCATTCTATTCATTCCATCACCCATCTGTGTCCATGTAATAGCTTGGTATTATAAAGTATCATATTCCCCTTAGTGCTACTTGGCATATTCCAAAGGTCAACTTGTCCTACCTATATCAATGTGGTCTATCACATCACACTGGGGGAAATTTGTTATGCTTACATCAAATTTGGGTCTTGTATATCTTCAAGTTATTGGAAATCGCATCAAAAATCCTAAAAAATAATAATAAAACATTCATCCAAAAACACTTACAAAATCAAAAAATCAAAAAATGGAAAAATCCTATATAGCTAAAACCCAAAAACATTAAAAAATTGTAAAGTCAAAATCCAAAACATCCAAAACACATCAAAATCCCTAAAAAGGTCAAAACATAAAAAATCCAAAAACAGTACCATGTCAAGTTTTATCAGTCTCTAAGCTTGAACATAGGCAAGGACATCATTGATGTGCCCTCGAGACACCCTAGGTCAGTCCATCATAATAAACTAACAATCCATCAACTGTTCATCTCTCATAAAAAATAAGTCAAATGTTAATCAATCTATGTAATCTATGCATGTAAAACGTGGGCAAGGCTCATCTTTGATAAGCCCTCAAGGCCCCTAGGATAGTCTTTTAGGTTAGGTTCTTGGTCAAAACTTAGAAAACCCCAAAACATTTGAAAACTTAAAAAAATCCAAAAAAAATTGAAAATTGAAAACCCTAAAACATTGGAAAACCTTGGAAAAACCCTAAACAACCTCAAATAATCAAAAAACCAAAACATTCGAATAAACTTTCAAAAAGACCAAAAACAGCCTCAAAACATTTTCAAAATACTAAAAACATTGAAATATTCCAGAAAATCCAAAACCATCCATCTCACCCCACTTTCACTTGCAATAAACTTCATCCATAATAAATCACCTGTCATCTTCAAACTTTGGTTAAACAAGTAGAAAAACGAGTGACACGAGACATGAAGTGAGAACCTAAGTGTCAAAATCTAAAATCGAGATCATGGGTAAATGAGTTAGTAACATTTGTATCAACGGCCTATCACACCTAGTCTTAGTCAAAACATCTGATAAACATGTCCTAAGATGCATCCTTCCTACAATGGGCATCAACATCAGAAATCACCGTAGCTATGTTACTCTGGCAAGAGATATACATAACATTGATTGTGTCTTGTTGATCCTTTCTTATGATTTATCTTCTTGACCCATTTTGAGGACCTCTCGATGATGTCTCAATGATTAAGAGAGAAGGGAATGGGACATTGATCATTATCTTTCATTTGATGTGCTTGTGGGTATTCTTATAAAAATATATTGGCACATACTTGCTTAGTTGTGTGTAGGGAGGTCGTTTGGAGTAGATTGTTGACTATTGTGTATGCTTTTGTCTGGTATATTCTAAACTTGTAAACTACATTTCGACAAGGTTTCCAATGTCAAGGTGTGAACAAGAACTATCATATCTATTTGCAGAGTCAAATTTTGCCGCACTAGATACAACACCATCTTGGTTATCAATACCATGATGCATTGTGTCTATGTGTTATATCAAACATAAGGAATAACAGAAAGTCCCAATCCCAAATATGAGCAAAATCATCCATCTTATCACAATAATCTAACAAAGTCTCAATGCATCATGGACTTGTTGGACTTTTGAATCAATCTCAAAAGTCAATGGTCAAATCATTCATCTTATTCTTCTATCTCCTTTTTTGGCTAACCTATTATCATGATAGTCAACAAAAGTATCATAATTCATCCATCATGCATCCACAAATCATCAACATGCACTCATCTTGCATCATTATTGCATATCATCATAGTAAGAAACATGATACACTGCATCATCATTATCATTTAAGTTGTTTAGGATAATATAGATTTATTATTCTAAACATCTTAATCCATTACATAATCTTCCATCACGTCCATATCATAAATGTAACCATATGCATCATCCATATACATACATACATCATGATGTCATCATATCACATGGGGAAAAATACACAAAAAAAGCAATGCATCCATACATACATCCTGCATAAGCATATCATAACATTTCGTAACATCCATCTCATAGCATGTCATAATAAGATACTAAAAAATGGAAGATAACACATCCATTGCATTGCATTCATATCATATCATTGCATATCATATACAACACATCATAGATAATCTCATATCACATAAACATAAATAAAATGCATCCATAACATATATATTTGCATTCATTTCATCCATCTCATAATCATAACACATGAAATAAATATAACATCACATCACATAACAAATCAACACATCACATCATGAATCCGCATCGGACCATCTCATATATATCAAAAAATGAATGTCATGATACTACATCAAAACCAGTCTGTATGAATATCATCAAATGTACAATACACAAGAGACTATCAAAAATAAGCCTATAAATGTGTATCTATATAAATATCTTAGGCTATACATCAAAAAAGTGTCTATGTCGAGGCTAGCCTTTGGTGCTTGACTCTCCAAGCTATCTAACTAAGAATTGTCCATCAAAATCCCTCAGTGTTGGCCCACTCCTCTCGAGGTAATCTAGTTGTCTCATCTCCCGAGGAACATCTCTGTGGTAATGCATCCTGTAATAAGTAGCCTTTGTCACTGCCTCCTTGTACAACTAAGTGGACACCACCTATCCCTATGCCACAACCATGACAGCTTCACGCTTTTGGCATCACCCAATCTCCTGGGCCAACTATAGGTCCAACTATTGTTGCAATTGTACCTCTCTATCCCGCTCAATTGTCATCACCTAAAGCTACTGGTGTGGTTGGTCTCTCTCTACTATAAGGGTAAGAATCTTCCCATCCCTCAGATCTAGCCATTATGGCTCTTGTGGTTGTTGATCCTGCTATGGCTACTAGTGTTGGTCGACCTGTTGGTGCCCTAGGTCCTAATGGCCTTGATCCTATTGTGTCTGTTAGTGCCCTAGGTCTTGATGACCTTAATCCTATTGTGGTTATTAGTCGGGTTGTTGTCAACCTCTACCCCCACCTCTACCATGACCCCTACCTCTCCCATGGGGGTATGCCCTCGTTGGGTCTGTCAATTGAGTGGGTGGTCTCCACCATGCATCATATCCTAGGTTGATGCCTACATCTAGTAACACCTAATCATAAGCTGGGTGGGAAACTAGTTGTTTGAACTCATTGATCACCACTATGGGATCAATCTGTTGTCCCTACTCTACCTCTCTCTAGAACCAAGCAAAGACTGTTGTATAGTCATTCGGGGGTACATCCTGAACCTCCCCAAACTATTGTGCCATGTGATCTGGTAAATACCACTTGATCATAGTATGCTCCTTCCCCTGGATGTAGTGAGTTTTCCTAGCAAAAAAGAGTTGATGTCGGTCATCATACCAAATAGGAACCTGCAACCATGGCCTCCACTAAAAGTGGTCATATTGTCAATGACCTTGCACCAATACATAATCCTAGTAGGCCTAGTCTATTGTAAATTCATGGGCACTCTATATCGCTAAACAATGGGCTTTTCCCCATGAACATCGAGTAAAAAAATGAGGGGTCTCAACAACACTATATGCTCATAGGCCCATATGTGTAGAAGTGTAATGTCAGCCCTGATGATCCTCCCCTAGCAATAGACTACCTGATGCATATCGTGGTATAATGAAGCCAACATAACTGGCCCCCATGCATACATAATAGTCCTCTGAATCATGTCATGCCATGCCAACCCCCAACCTAAACTAAAACCTCTACCCTATCAGTCTGGGCAATCACACCATAAATAAGTGCGGCCACTACCAATCTAAAGGTGGGTACACATCTATAGTACAGATCTATGTTGATTTGCAAGCTCACCAAGATAATATCATTGATCTCTAGCAAGTCACAACATGCATGTCATAATTTACACTCTCCCCATGAATGGGAAGTTGAAGGATCAGCCACACGTCCTTGAGAGTCATTGTGGCCTTGTCGGTGGGAAAATGGAAGGAGGATGTCTCACTGTGCCATCTCTTGATTAGTGTTGTCATCATCACTAGGTGGGTATGAACCTACAACATGAAGGCAATGAACCCTAGTCCAAGAGCTCTTAAGTGCTCTATTGCCACATTTTCAAAAGCATGTACTGCTACCAAAATCTTTGATCAATTCTCCTGAGATATAAGGGGCTGAATATCCTCCTGTATGCATCCCACACACAATGTCAATTTTCCTAAAAATTGGAAACTAGTCAAAAATTTGAGTCTCTAAACCTCGAAAATCAATAGTGTCGCTATTTCTAGGGTGTGTCACTATATTATTTTGGGTGGTGTGTCGCTATACTCAATAGCGTACCGGTATTTGCATGTCACTTTACCAAAAATAGGGGGTTCGTCGCCATTTAGTTGGTGTGTCGCCATAAATCCATGGCATCGCTAAACCCAGAAAATTGATGTGTTGCTCATTCAAGCTAGTGTTTCCCAACCCTAAGTGCATCGCCAAACTAAAAAAGCATGGTGCACTGCTAAAAACTAGGTGCGTCGCTAAAATATCAATAGCAACGCTGACGAGATCCTAGCACGTCGCAATATAATGATGCCCTAAAAACCCTAGTTTTAAAAGCCTAATAAATGCACCAAAACACATAAAATGAGAACAATTTTGAGTCACATAATTGTGGTTCTACGTTTGCTCGATATTGGTACTCTCGAACTCAATTAGAAAAATGAACTGGAAGCACACATCGCACCATCTTGTCAAGGTATCAGAGCATAAAATGCACAAAATCTCTAGAATGTGAATGCACAAATGAACTAGAAGTGGCCCTTTATCATATATTTAAGCCTAAAAATGAGGGGTTTTTGCGCTAATTTGAGAGTATAGCTAGGGTTTTTCATGTTTTACCAGTTGCCAAGCTATGTAGCTTATTTTGCAATGTTTTTTTTACGTTTCTAAGCATATTTTCACATTCTAAAGCCTTTTTGAGACCCCTAAATCAATGTTTCATCTTTGTCGAGAGATCAACCCAACATTCAGAATTTATGCCCAATCTCTTGAGGGGGCATAGTACCAACTTATTTTCCTTCCGCTGGGGAAACAGTGGAGCATCCAATAAATTAGAAATTCTTTAGAAAAATTATCTGAGCAATAGTTTTAATCCGAAAAGTGGCGGTCTTTGAACTAATGTAATAAGTACTTTGCTTAAAAGAGGGGAAAAATGTAGACACTTAAAAATGTCCTTAATGACACTACACACTTGAATTCAATATATTAACATTGTTTCATCCTAAAACCCATCTTCTCTTTGCTTATTTGATTAAATTGACCTAGTTATTTAATTAAATACATCATTTTCATCTATTAATCTAATTAACCTAATTGGGTTAATTCACCCCCTCCCACACTAACATTTCACCATGTTTAATTAAATAATGCAAATTATTTAATTTAAACCCTAAAGTCCTCTTATTTAGTTAAATAACCCTAAGCCATTTGATTAAATCATATTGCATCCTCCTTTTCATTAAATCAATTATTTAACGAATATCATATTATTCCTCATCTTGCACATTCAAATTTAGTTTTAATTAACTAAATTGCCAATTTCCCTCCATCCACTTGCATAGGGAATATTTTGAAGGAATATTCTCCTATTTGGCTCCAAAAAGGAAATGATTCTTTTCAAACAAACTTTGTGACAAACTTTCAAAGTTGTTACAAAGTGTGTTTTATTGAAATCATTCTCAACCCTTGATCTTTTCTTGATCCATGTGATCTTTGATTCTCATCCATTGATGGGAATCCTTGATCCATGTTTCATTCTTCTTTCATTATTGACCATTGATTGATCAAATCGATATGAGCCCTTGATTTTTCATTTCCTTTCCTATAAAAAGATCACTATTTGGAGAGAAATGGATCCATCTTTTGATAGAAAGACTTATGTTATTTAAATTCATACTCATTTGCATCCATATTTGATATTTCATAGCATTTTAGTATAATATTCATCCATTTAGCTTAAGCATCCATTAATGGCTTCCATGGGAACTTAGTTTGCATTCATTTTAGCATTTAGGACATTAGCAAGAAATTTTTGATTTTAGCATATGAGTGACAGAAGGATTAAGACTCTTTATAATGGGTTTTTGGGTTTAAAGCTTATCAAACTGGGAAAGTCATGTAAATTTTACAAGTTCCAACATGGTGTTTGCATGGGTAATGACTGACCTGGTGTTTACACTACATGCGAAGGATTAATATTGTTTGTGGTAGCATGTAGTTGAGTGGTGTTATTGATTTAGGTCCCAATTAAGTTTTGATGCGGTCCGCATTCACTTCTATCTACCGCGGAAGTGTTTTGGCACCGACCTAATTTGAATTTGCATGTTTGAGGTGCATAGCAGACCTTGGAGAAGGTTTCAAGGTTAAAGGTGGTATAATTATGAGTTGATTTGTTGAAGGATGATAAGGTAGATGAAAGATAGGTGTGTGATATGCGAATGATGTGAAATACAGAATTTTAGAGTGTGAAACCAAGTAGTGCAGTGCGAGCTTTCAAGTGTTAGTTTATTCGATGTAATGAGTAGAAGGTGGATACAATTCTTCAATCAAAATATGAAGGTGTTGAAGTTAGTGTGGTAGATTCCTTGTTGCATTGAGATGCTTTTCTCTATGTAACATTTCTTCTCTATCTTCTTTTCATTTTGGTAGTGCTTACAATTCTTCTTTGGGTAGCGAGCCCTCTAGCAATGAGCCCTATTGTATTTGGTGTTGATATTACTTATATTGTGAGCTGATCCTCACTGCTATTTTTCCCTTCTTGGGTTTTCCATGTAAATATAGTGTTCTCTTTTGTATGGTGTTGAGTTGTTTAAGTTTCTATTATTTGCTTTTCATGCTAATTCATCATAACAAATTTAAGGGTTTAATGAATGTGGATCTAAATGTTAATGAGGGTTTTTGGAGTTTTAAGGTGTAATTGATTCACCCCCCTCTCTCAACTATCTTGTGCATTCAACATAGCGTACATCATCGATTGGTTACATGCATTTTAGTGAGATAGATCATTTACCATATGGACACTCTTGCATTCCTGTTTTTGGAGGTTATTCATTTCAACACTATAATATTCATCATTCAACAACAATTTTCAACTTCTTCATGCTTTAGTGATGTTCTACATGTTCCTCTTTTTTGGGACATTGTTTTGGTTGGAGGCTTCTTAGTCCTTCACCTTGATTTGGAGGCTCTTTCAGTCCTTCATTTACCTTTCTCTCTTTTAGAGAGGAGTTTTTCCCATGTGGTTTTCTCCTTTTCTCTAGTGTTGAGAGATCTTTAGTTTGTATATGGGTACCTCACTAGGCCTTGTTTTGTTAGGACCCATCATGCATTATCTTTTTTAGGGTTTTTAGCTACTCCCTAAGTTCATCTTAAGGGAGGTATTAGAGTAATCATGCATTAGCTAATAATTAATTAACCTTAATTAATTATTAGTATAATTTATTATCATGCACTTAAGCTAAACTTATGAGTACTTTATTTAATTAACTAAGTGTTTTTCTATGTTAACTGAAGTGAGCTATTATTAGATCATTTTGTCTCATCGTATGTGATGTTGACACTTTTCCTAGTCTAATCCCTTTATCATTTAGGGTTGCTCTTATATAGCACTCAACCCTCATTGTATTATCTCTCTTCTAATCTCTCGAGCTTTCATATCATTTTGATAGTCTCTTGCATTTTGTATTTTTTCTTGTTGAGGAATATTGCAATTCTTTGTTTGTAGATATCTTGCATGGAATGTGTCTTTGTTTGTTGTTTGATCATGTGGCTCATGTTTTTCACAATTCTAACACATAATAATAGAAATTTTCCCTCTTTGCTATGTCACTTTCCTCTTTATAAACTCAATTGTCACATTATTCATGGTGAAAACTCATATGGTTGTGGTTGAATTTTCCTTGACAGTCCTATTCCCTTGCAAAAATATTGTCCTTTCATAACTTTTTTTTCCCTCCACTCACAGTGTCTTTTGATGCTTCATGTCAGGAACTACTATATTATCGTCTTGGATTGTCTAATTTTAATGCATCTTTACACTTGTTATGCATTTTTCATTGTGATCTTTACTCATAGAACAGTCCCATTGAACATGGTCTACCCCTTTTCCCTCTATACTGTGCATGCCTTCTTAATTGCTTGATAAAACTTTAATCACATTTATTGCTCTTTTCCTTGTCTTTTGTCTCCTTTGTTAATCACTTGGAAATAGTGGATTGCTACTTTTAACTCTTCCCTTTTGTCATCCTTTTGACTAAGTTTCCCTCATGACTATGCTTCTACTCTACATGAAATTTACCATCTATGACTTTCCATTGTCAAAGGACTATCATTGACCCATGATTGCTACTTTAATGCCTTCAATATGCATTGATATGTGAACTACTATCATACAATTTCTCAGTCAATTCTAGTTGGATTGTGTGCATAGTCATAGAGAAAAATAAATGAATCATTTCGTGCAACCTTAATGTCAACAATCATCATTAGTTTTTGCATGGTGGACTACCCATATAAAAGGTGACTTCCCTTCTTGTCAATTTAATATCGTAAAAATATCCCTTGAAAGTTGTGAGGCTAAAACTAGCACAGGCTAGCAAATCTACACATACCACACTAGATGATTCTATTAAAGCTTTGAATCTAAAAATCTTTCTTCAACAAACCCTTGAAGACACTAAAACTCTAGAGACTCTAAAAAACCTTCTTTGATGATTTTGCATATTACTCCTAATGAAAATCAAAATAGTTTAGAATGTAAGCCTCAAACTCTTTAAGGATGTTAGGTAGAACTCTATAACTTATAACATGCACCTACAGGTTTAGACAAAATGTTCGTATGTGCCACTGACTCTGAGAAATAGTGCATCAAAGTTTGACATTTTTTTGCACTTAGGGATCTGAAGAGACCATTGACACAGTGTAGTCTATAATGTTCGGGAGAGTTGAGGTGCAAAAAAGGATCATGCCTCACATAGACATGCCCACCTAGATGTGTTGGCACTAACGATTTAGCTTCACAAAGAAGAAAACAAAAAATAGTTTGCCTTGCAACTTTACACTACATGCATCTGACGGTTTCTAGGGTAGCAAAAAAACTTTCACCATGGCCAAACGACAAGGAGATATGAAAAAATAAGAGGGGTTATTATAGATGGACCCAATTTGATCATGTAACTTTAGATGGAACATTTCTAAGTGCCACGATTTTTGAGAAAAATCTCATCAAAGTTTTCCATTTTTTTGCACTTAGAGCTCTTAAGAGAAATTGCCACTACAATGTAGCCTGGAGTGTTATGGAATGCTCAGGTGCAAAAAGGACCTTTTTTAGCATAAAACTATTCACTTATACATTTTGGAACTGTCGATTTGGTCAAACAACAAAGAAAATAAATTACACCACCTTGCAACTTTCTCTTCAATGCATTTGACGCTTTTTCCATCAATTGAAAACTTGTCACCATAAGAAGATGGAATGTAGATATGAAAAAATAAGAGAGGTTATTGTAGAGGGACCCTACATTACCTTGTAACTTCAAACATAATGGTTCTAAGTGCCATAATTTTTTAGAAAGAGCTTGTCAAAGTTTGCCACTTTTCACACTTATAACTCTTAAGAATTTGTTGGTACAATGTAGCCTAGAATGATCTGGTGTGATGGGCTATGAAACAGGACCTTTCATACCATTAATCCACCCACCCTAACATGTTGGAAATATTGATTTGGATGCATGATGAACAAAACAAAAATTATGCTATCTTGTAACCTTCTTTTGAATGCAATTGATGCTTTTTCTATCAACTAAAAACCTGTCACCATGGGAAAATGGATTGGAGATATGAAGAAATAAGAGAGGTTATTGTAAAGGGACTATACATAACCTATAACTTTAGATGAAATGTTTTTAAGTGCCATGGTTTTTTAGTAACAGATCGTCAAAGGTTTTTTCCCTTTTGCACTTTGGTCTCTTAAGAGAAATCATCAATGCAATGTAGTTTGGAACCTTCCAGCATGTTGGGGTGCCAAAAAGGACCTTGCTTAGCATAAACCTATCCAACTAGACATGTTGGAACTATCAGTTTGGTCGCATGACAAACAAAAAAAATTACACCACCTTGCAACTTTACACTGCATGTATCTGACGCTTTTTCCATCAACTGAAAACTTGTCACCATAGGCAAATGGATTGGAGATATGAACAGCTGAGAGAGGTTATTGTAGAGGGACACTACATGACTTTGTACTTTCAGATGGAATGTTTCTAAGTGCCACATTTTTTGAGTAACAACTCGTCAAGTTTTTTGTCCTTTTGCACTTTGGTCTCTTAAGAGAAATCACTGGTGCAATGTAATGTAGCCCAAAACATTTCAACATGTTGTGGTGTGAAATAGGACCTTCCATAGCATAAAAATACTCATCCAAACATGTTGGGACTATTGATTTGGTCACACAATGAACATAATGAAAATTACACCACCATGGGCAAATAGATTGGTGATATGAAAATTACACCACAATGCATCTAATGATTTTTCCATCAATTGAAAACTTGTCACCATGGGAAAATAGATTGGTGATATGAAAAAATGAGAGAGGTTATTGTAAAGGGACCCTAGATGACCTTGTACCTTTAGATAGAATATTTATAAATTCCATATTTTTTAAGTAACAACTTGTTAAAGTTTGTTGCACTTTCCAACTTTAGTCTCTTAAGAGAAATTGTCAGTGCAATGTAGCCCATAATGTTTCAATTGGGGTGTGAAACAAGACCTTACCTAGCATAAACCTACCCATCTAAATGTGTTGGAACTGTCATTTTGGTCATATGATGAAAAAAATGAAAATTACACCACCTTGCAACTTTACATTGCATGCATTTGACGTTATTTCCATCAACTAAAAACTTGTCACCACGGGAAAATGGATTGGAGATATGAAAAAATGAGAGATTATTATAGAGGGACCCTACATGACCCTTTACCTTTAGACAAAATATTTCTAAGCGCCACAATTTTCGAGTAATAGCTCATCAAAGTTTGTTGCCATTTCACACTTTGGTCTCTTAAGAGAAATCGTCGCTGCAATGTATCCCAAAATGCTTCAACATGTTAGGGTGAAAAAAAAGACCTTTCCTAGCATAAACCTACCCAAACATATGTGTTGAAACTATTGGTTTGGTTGCATGACAAACATAATGAAAATTACACCACCTTGCAACTTTACACTACATGCATCTGATGTTTTTCCATCAACTAAAAACTTGTCACCATAGCAAAATGGATTGGATATATGAAAAAGTAGGAGAGGTTATTGTAGAGAGACCCTACATGAACCTATAACTTTAGAATAAATGTTTCTAAGTGCATTTTTTTCTAAGTAACAATTGGTCAAAGTTTTCTACCTTTTCTCGCTTTGGTCTCTTTGTTGGCGTTTAAATTCGCACCTCTGGTATGTGTATTTGAAATGGACAACTATGCACAGATAAACTGCTCTTCAAATTAGGATGGGAAGCTCCCTCTTGCTGATGGTGTTGAAAAAAAGTAAACTAAGAACTAAGTTGCCTATCTTTTTATCAGCTTAGAGCACAAGGTTTATTAAACACAAACGTCGTAGCTGAGATTTTCTGTTTTAAGACCTTCAACTACGACTAACTTAAACTAGAGACATTCCTAACCTCTCAAGTAATATGTAGAGCGAGGGAAGCTAGAAATTAACAAGGTAGATTTCTGACAAAATACTTCAATAAACTATCTCCCAACAAACATCTACACACTTCAATGCAAGTTGAAATCAAGATTATAGAAGTAGAACATAAATAATGGAAATTTGAGATTTTGGACCAAGGCAAAGGAGGCTCATGATTTTATTACTCAAATATCTAGAACAAGCTCACTTCTAACATGCCTGGAACAAGAAATTGCAGCTAAAGAGGCTTGCAATCTTGCTCTTCACACAATAGAAACAACAATTACACTAACTCCTTGTTGGCTAAAGAGACTCAACAATTTGCTTATCACAACACAATTGAACAATATTTGAGTAACAAACAGAAGGAACAATAGGCTCAGCATTTTGTTCTCACTAGCATGGTTAAAAAAAACTAAATGAGTAAAGGCTCTTATTTATAGAGAAGCAGAGAAGTAGGGAACCCTAAAATCTCCTTGCTTTCACAATCTAGGGCTTGCTCAACAAGCAAGCTTTATTACTAAATCTAGAAAGAAGATAACATCTAAAACCCTAGAAAGCAGAAAAAGTGAGAAACGCCAACTATTACATTTAATCTTCTTTCTCTTCTCAAATAATGGATAAGAATTATTCCAAGAATAGAAAGAAAGCGGGAAAGAAAGCTTCTAGAAGAAAGCTGCTTTAAAGCTCGATCACATCTGCTAGGAAATTAGAAACCATGTCCCAATTCGGTGCATCTATGCCATCAATAGCAAAACACTGCTTTTCTAGAATATCTTCAGCATCTGCAATAGATCTTAGGAATCTTCGACCTCATTGGCTGCTTTCTCAAACTTTGCTGACATCATCGAAATATGACCTATCCTTCCGCCAACTGGATTGCAACTGCGAACAACACTCTGGAATTGATCCTGCACTTCATCAAGCCTGACGTAGGAACCATTTTCAAGACTGTACTGAGAAGGAATCTCTATGATGAGCTCACTGATGAAAAGAAGAGCTTCAATCACCCTTTGTCTGTAGACGATGAACTCTTCGGATATCCTCTCATAAGTTTTAACTTTGAAAACATGACGCTCTCTCCAAGCAAGGATTTGTCTCTTGTGTTCTTTTGAAATTGCTAGACCATAGGTTGTGTCTAAATCAGCAATGATAATCTCATGCCTTGGTCTAACTTCAGCTAGTGTTTGTTCATACCCTTGAATACCTTGACGTAGCTCGTGAGCGTTTTCTCTTAACTGGAACATCCGTGCCAAGATCTCCCTTCCTCTGACAATGAAACTCTCGATCCACTCTTGAGTTTCTTTCCCACATATGACCAGCTATCTCAACTAATGATGATCAGCTAGTGTCTCTAAAATTTGGGGCAGCAACTGGGTTGTCTGTGAAGAACGATGGACAAGGTTAGAAATGGAAAGCCTGAGCTGCTGATTTTCAGCCTTGAGGGCTGCCTTGTCTTCTCCATCCTTGAGTACTCTTTCCTGAAGATTTTTAGACACAACTTTGAAGAGACTCAAATCTGCATGTCTGGTATTTCTACCGAGATTAGCCTTGACCATGACAAAATCATCCATATTCACCTCATCCCTGTTCTTGTCTTCTGGGGGCAATGCAGTCTCCATGATTATCTTGTTATCAGGATTCCTATCGAAGTGAACTTGCTTCTTTGTCTTCTTCTTAGGAGGTTCCTGATAGATGTTATCGAGATCATCAACACTTACTTGATATGAAGGCCTTCTCCTAACCCTTCCCAAGGAGTTCTCAAGCCAAGACATGGTAGAATCTTTACTAACTTCCTTAGGAGGTGCAACTGTAATCTCTTCATCATCTTCGATATCAAGATCAATGTGAATCGGTGAAGAACCTGTCAAAGGTATAGAAACATGTTTTGAAGGCAGCTTCTCTACTTCTTTCTGAAGTACGGGCTCATCAGGAGGGACTTCTGAATCAGCTGTAGGCTACTCCTGTATGACTATGTCTGAGAAATCCAACCTTCTTTTTACATTTTTACTTGATCTACTACCTTTGACGCTTTCTTGAGACTGACTTTTACCCTTCCCTTTGGACTGTGCTCTGGAGGAAGAGGGAATTGTCTTTGGCGGCTCTGCTACTGGAATGGAGTTCTTCCTTTTAAGGATTAGGAAAACCTTACTATGCTCAAGAACTTGTCTCGTCCTGTCTTCGACTGAAAGGGATCCCTTGTTAGCCCAGTTGACTTGTGAAAGGGGTTGATCCTCTATTTTCTTCTAAGTATACATCGAGAGAAGCACATCCTCGTCATCATCTGATAACCCTTCTATGTCTTCATTTAAGCAGTCCTTCATCTGATGAAGAGTGAGCCTGCTGTAATTACGTCTCCGCACTTCAAACTCATCTGCACAATTAGCCCAAAAATCTTCAAGTGCGGCTATATGATCATAGTTCTTCTCAAGTCGGCCAACATAGATGCCATGAGGATCAAATGATCGTCTCTCACTATAAGACTTGAGGCCGAGTTTATCTAACTCATCTCCTGTTGTCTTTGCATTTGCAGCAGTCCTGCATGTGTATATACCCAACCCTAATGGAAAATGAAGAGAGGGTTTCTTTCTATTCCTCAAGACTATATGAACATCGTGGGCCTATCTCAAGAATTCCATGAAGACGACCTCGTCCGACGGGTACCTTGGTAACATGAGCAGGGCACCTGAATAGCCATAGACCCTGAGATAGGTGAAAGTAGGAAACTGTATAAACCAATCAGCCCACTCTGCCATCGCTGCCCTGGCAACTGAAGATATACGGACATGCAACTCATTGTCTAGGTCCCGCACAATGTACATCAGAAAAGCCTCGTTCACTCTCTTGTAGTGGTGCAACGACTTTGTGAACTCCAATTGGGGATAATAGTTATATATGTGCTATACACTCAATGATCCCTCCGTGTTCAACCCTTTAAATTGACCTTGATAGGCCACCAGGTATACTAGGTATGACACCATGTGGAATACATGAAATTGGAAGTATTGTGTTATTTGCTGATGTAGACAGTCACTAATCAAGGTAGGCCAGTCGTAGAACTCGATTTTCTTCATGATGTGGGGTATGGCGTAAAACATCCAAGGTTGAAACTTGGTGGCATCTTCTGAGCCAGTGACCCTATTGAGCAAGGTGATAATGATGGCAATCTCGTCCTTGAACTCCCCTCGCCTGACGTTCTTTGGCAGAGTCTTATGCTTTTATTTCATCCACCTCTGCACAATCTTCTTACTATATTTGTCTTTATGCATGTCCCATATTCTTTCACATTCACCCTTTGAGAGAGTTACGCTTTCAGGCCATGGGGGAATGGAAAAACACTTCTCGATCATATCAGGCTTTAGACTGTAAATCAATCTGCCATCTGCTGACTGGATCTCCCTTGTGACCGGGTTGTAATGCTTGATGCAAGCGATTACGAACTCAAGACTCTGAACTGATATAGAGATGGACGCTGCTGCGAGGAGTCCAGAATGTCCCAAGTTCCTAATTGAGATGTTTCATGTGCTCTCTAAGGTGTGTAGATCAAACACTGGCTTGATATGATGTAAGTCTGCCTCAGTTGTTTTGATGTAATCATGATAGAGAGCTAATTCAGTCTTGAAAACATTAGGAGTGTACTCCATTTCGGAAAACTTGAAGAACGACTATAAACTTGCCTAGGTTCAGACAAGTCTTAAGCAATTTCTATTTTTAGAATGTTGATTTTCTAGCTCAAACGGACAAATTTTTTGAAAATTTTTCTAAGATATGGGTTTTGCTCAGAATTTCGGTGCAAGACAACCTAGATTGTCCATTTTTGAAAATTTTGAATTTTTCCTGAAAAAGCAACAAACCCTAATTTCTTCAATTTTTCCCGAAAAAATTTGGCACATGGGTTTTGTTCAGAACAAGATTAGAAATGGACCCAGTTGATTAGATTTGCAAAACCCTGATGGTTGATCGAAAAAGCAACCAACCCTAGGTTTTGAATTTTTTTTTAAAAAACTGTGATATGGGTTTTCTTCAGAAGACTTATTGGAGAGGACCCAAATGGTTGAAAATTGCATGCACTGAGGATTTCACTGACATGCAAGATAAAAGCAACTGCTGCAACTTGATGAAGTTCTTGAAAATTTCCTTCAGAAGAATGAAGTGAAAAGACCCAGATGTTTGGAAATTTGAAAACCTGTCTTTTCTTTGAAAAATTCGATCTTCTGGATAAAAAGCTTGAAAAAGCAAGGGTTTATGCTTGCTGATTTGAAAAATCTGATGCAAAACCAGCAAAGATGAATTCTTAGATCATGAAAATTCTTCAAACTTGCTGCTCACACTTTCTCCTCTGGATGCTACCTGCAAAATAATGAAAATTATATGAAAGAAAGATGTTAAATAGACTTTAGGGCTTGAATTAGGTTTTGCTTTCTTTTGCTTTCTTCCTCAAAAACCCTAAATCCTAGCTTCATTGAACTTGGACGCCTCTTTCTCCTTGCAATTTTGAAACTTTTGAAAATCTTGAAATTTTCTCTAAGGCATGAGAAGTTGGGCACCCTTCTTCACCTGGGGCGCCCACTTCATCCAGTGTTAGCCAAATTTTTGGCATTTTCAACTTTCCTTCATTTTGACCCCCAACTTCGCCTCTGATTTCCTATTTGTAGATTGATCCGACATGCGAGCTAAAAGATCCACGGCAGAGCCAGACTGATTATGAGAAGGATGTTCTGGAGGAGCTTTTGGCTAAAAACTTGATCTCGACCTTTGAATTCATGGGAGCCTTTTCTTTCCAGGGGCTCCAAACTTTCATAGTGTTAGCCATTTTTCTAATCTTCAATTTCTTCATTAACTCCTCTTCTACAGAAGATCTCGTTGAATCTGAAGCTCTAGGTGTCGAATCGACTAACGGTTATGCTCATCACGAAGCTGACAAAGAATTAGGAAGGGTCTTCTGGAATGAATTTTGTCAAATGATGAATTTCAGGCCCTCAAAAGTTTGGGCGCCCTTCTTCACCAGGGGTGCCCACTTCACCAACACTTAGTTTATTTTTCATTTTTTGTGTTTGCTTCTGAACCTTTGTTCTCAGCTCTTGCCAGACTCCCCGTTCAGCACTTGGTATCTGGCGGTAGCGACCTCCGATCAACGTGCTGGATATCTTATTGGAAAGCTGGATTGATTGCAAAGAGATCACGTTAGGGCTTCATCTACAAATTCCTCTGTTTGATACCCTAAAAACTTGGGTGCCCTTCTTCACCTGGGGTGCCCAAACTCACCAGACTTAGCCACTTTTTCATGATTTTCACCTTCCAGATTGAAACCTTTGTTCTATACTTTTGACTTCAATCTGAATTTGTTGGAGTTTGGATAGTTGGATGTACTGACGAAGACAAGAATCACGAAGCTGGCAGGACACTGAAAAGATCAAGCATATTCTTGAACCATAACTACTGAATTAGCCCCTTCAAAAAGCTGGGCACCCTTCTTCACCTGAGGCGCCCATTTTATCAACACTTAGTCAATTTAAGATAAATTTCACTTCTTTCCATTCTGACTTCAGTTTGAATACATTGTGTTGGCGTCGAATTCTGGATGACTGGACGATCCGTTGACTGTGCCGTTGGATTCGCTGTGAAGCTGACAGAGAATTGAGTAAGTTTGATTGGGGGCATAAACCCTAATTTTGTCATATGATGCCCTTAAAAGGTGGGCGCCCTTTCTTACCTGGGGCGCCCAAACTTCCCAGTGTTAGAAAATTTTCATCAATTTTATTTTCTTCTTCATTCTTTGTGCAAGCACACCACCTCGCCTTCTGCTGAATGCCTGAATGCTGAATTTGACACCTGGTAGCTAGTTGATCTCCATTGATGACCTCAGAGCTCCAGATATGCTTCTAAAAAAACAAAATAGACCTAGTAGGGAAAAACTGATTATTTTGAGATTCTGACTGCACCAGTCTGATATGAACATATTTTGAGCCAATCAAAATCAGTTTGGACCCTGATGGACCAACTTTCTATTTTTAGAAACCTATTTTTAGAAAGTTTTACCAGTATCCATTTCCAAAGAAACCCAGAAAAAACCCAGAAAATGTTACTAATTTTAGAAAATTTCTAAAAATAGCAGTTTTCCTAAAATTTAGGGATGAAAAACTGAGATCTGGGTTTTGTTGATTACGCTGCTCTTAGCAGGCCCAGATCATCAGAATTTGAAAATTTTGTGTTTTAACCCCTCATGCAAGACATGCACACCCAAATTTTGACCTTTTTGACTAATTTAACAAGACTTTTACTCATTTCTTCAAAATGTCTAAGTGTAACAAAAAATTTAATTTTGGGGTACAACACTCTTAACAAAAATTGCTAGTGTAATGTAGCTCGAAATGTCTGGCATGCTAGGGTGTGAAACATAACCTTTCCTATTGTAAAACTAGCCATTCAGACATGTTGGAACTATCAGTTTGGTCACAAGATGAACAAAACAAAAATTACACCACCTTGCAACTTTACATTGTATGCATTTGACACTTTTTTTCATCAACTAAAAACTTGTCACCATAGGCAAATGGATTGGAGATATGAAAAACTAAGAGGTTATTGTAGAGGGACTATACATGACCTTGTACCTTTAGATATAATTTTTTTAAGTGTCATGGTTTCCAAGTAATAACTCATCAAAGTTTGCTACCCTTTCACACTTTGGTCTCTTAAGAGAAATCGTCGGTGCAATGTAGATCAAAACATTCTGAAATGTTGGGGTATAAAATAGGACCTTGTCTAGTGTAAAACTACCCATTTGGATGTGTTGGAATTGTTGATTTGGTCACGTGATAAACTAAACAAAAATTACACCACCTTGCAACTTTACATTACATGTATTTGATGCTTTTTTCATCAACTAAAAAATTGTCACCACAGGCAAATGGATTAGAGATATGAAAAAATAAGAGAAGTTATTGTAGAGGGGCACCATGTGACCTTGTACCTTCATACATAATATTTTTAAGTGCCATGATTTTTGAGTAATAGCTCGTCAAAGTTTGTTTCCCTTTCGCACTTTGGTCTCTTAAGAGAAATCGATAGTGCAATGTAGCCCAGAACGTTTCGACATGCTAATGCATGAAAAAATACCTTGCCTAATGTAAAACTACCCATCTAGATATGTTGAAACTATTGGTTTGGTTGCACTATGAATAGAACAAAAATTACACCACCTTGCAACTTTACACTACACGCATTTAACACTTTTTCCATCAATTGAAAACTTGTCACCAGAAGAAAATGGGTTGGAGATATGAAAAACTAAGAGAGATTATTGTAGAGGGACCCTATGTGACCTTATACCTTTAGGCATAATGTTTCTAAGTGCCACAGTTTTTGAGTAACAACTCGTCAAATTTTTATTCCCTTTCGCACTTTGGTCTCTTAATAGAAATCGCTAGTGCAATGTAACCTGGAATTTCCCAGTATGTTGGGGTACGAAACAAGGCCTTTCCTAGCATAAACCTACCAATCTAGATGTGTTGGAACTATCAGTTTGGTCGTATGAAAAATAGAACAAAAATTACACCACCTTGCAACTTTACACTGCATGCATCTGATACTTTTTCCATCAAATAAAAACTTGTCACCATGAGCAAATGGATTAGAGATATGAAAAACTAAGAGAGGTTATTATAAAGGGACCCTAAATGACCTTTTACCTTTATAAAAAATGTTTCTAATTTCCATGATTTTTTAGTAACATCTCATCAAAATTTGTTTCCCTTTTTCACTTTGGTCTCTTAATAGAAATTGTTGGTGCAATGTAGCCCAAAATATTCTGGCATGCTAGGGTGCAAAACAAGACCTTTCCTATTATGGCAATATGAACTCATGAGTTCTAGAAGATATATAAATTATGGATAGAATAAAAAACTCTCCCTTAAATTTATATTTTTTATTCAAGCTAATGTTGTAATAAAAATTATAGTTTGCAAAGTGGATGAGAGTGGGTTACCCTCTCACACCAAGACATTAGACATACACCATGTTTCATATATTTAGGCCTAAACACCTTATGTTAAGATAGTGGTCATAAGCATGAGGGTATTCTATTGTCCAAAAGGACCTTATTGTGACTATACAATGCAAGTGAAGACTTCGTGTGAACAATAAAAGACAATCACTTCAAAAACATGTGATGAGATAAAAAAGGAAGATTTCAAATGATGGAGATATATGAATTTAGTTGTGATAAGTTTTCATATAAGTGTAAGGATATAAATACAAGCATGAAGTCATGATGTATATGGTTTCCATGGAGTTCGAAGTGATGTTTGTGTGATTTATGGGTATGTATACTCTTCCCTCTCACCATAAGGTGACTTTGGGAATCAAAAGAATCCCTTTAATCACTTTTTGTTCCCCCCAAAGGGTTGATCACTTTAGTCCCTTTTTTTAGTTTATTTTTAGTGACCCTAGCTTAAATATTCATTACAAAGTGGCAATATGAACTCATTGTTACTTGATTTTTAGCTTTTAGTTGAAATTAGGTAACTTAGTGTTTATTCTTTTGGTGTTCTCATTTAAACATTTAAAAGATAAACCATAGTCTACTAGGTTCATTAATATGCATAAAAGAGATTGTCAAAAAATAGATTACATTTTATTTCAATGTTGCAATTACAAACAAATGAGAAAGAGAACCATATGTATTGCAAAGGTAATCTTTATTGATAATCATGAGAGTATAGATGTCCCTCACAAGCCAAGGGACTAGCTATCCTAATGCTAGTAAAGAAGAAATCATGTACGCATATGGATAACAAAATGAAATTGCATATAACATGAAAAGGGACCCATCATTACTTGGTGGAATGATTAATCTCGTTGACTCGACCTTGCATCATTTTGATCCTACTTTGTTGCTCTGCTTTTGTTTGACACCCTCCTCGCTGCTCCTAGGTTTCCTACATTGGATTAAAACAATGTTGTTAGAGCAATGAAAGATCCCTGATCAAAATTATATGCAAAACATCCATAAACGTGTGATCAAATATCTACAAGCATTAAAATAGAAGTATACCATTTAAGTGTCCTTAAAAACAAGAAAGGAGTGATCAAACACACCTATGATATGTTTTTTTTATCTAACTCTTTGTTCCTTGTGTAGATATAGGACAAGTCATGCTACTATTATGATTCAGCTAATTATAGCATGTGGGGCAAATGTGGCTCCCACGAGGGTAGAGATCAACATGCTACCCTTTGATGTTTTAAGAGGTATTAGAAATTGAGCAACTTGATCAAAGATATACATGCTATTAATGCATTAAGTCGACATGGAATCACACAAGTTGATCAACTTTCATTATCAGATTCAAAAGATGCAACATATAATTTGAACTATCAAGGGTTTATACTTCATCTTTTCATAATGAATCAGTCATATGGCTAGCATCATGTCAAAAGTAAGGTACATTTTGTTGGAAATGTCTTTCAATCATCTTAAGTGGATCCATGATCCATTTTATTAAAATAAGTGATTTCAGAGATGCATCAAGTTCAATTATGCATCTCTTAAATAATGAAGGAGAAATCAAGGCATGAGTGAAACCATCATGAAGCATATGGGGCAGCAAGAAGGAACAATCCAAGGTACTGCCAAGTCCCTCTCACCTTAACCCTATTGGATAGCCACAAATCACATAGGATGGTGAGCTTTTAGGTGACCAACATAGGTGACATGTGTTTGCCCACTAGAATTAAAGTGAGGAGACAGTGTGTATTTGTTGCACATGATCAAAAGGGCTGAAATGTTGTGGAAACTAGGTCACGAACATGTGGGGCAACAAGCAATTATTGTGGAAACTATGAGGATTGGGGTAGTCAAAGAAGGGAGAATCATGCTACATGTCATGAATAGGATAGTAACAATGAATAAAATCATGATCTCATGCATGTGGACAACTATGAATGCATGCTACATGATAGCAAGGGCAGTCATTTCATTCATTATGGGAGCAAGTGAACCATGCTTTAATTGTAGTAGTGAATGATAAACTACGAAGAAGTCATGCAATGAAAAGTGCAATAAAAAAACACCAAGGACAAAGTATCATGAGTTCATGTCAATCAAGTATGATATTTGCTCAGTAAAACTTTGTATTTGTTGTTGTTCATGATAAAATATATATAGCAGATGCTTGCAGTCAGTCATGTGTAAACACTTTCTTATGCAAAAGTTTATGATCCTATGGAAGTTTAGGGACTATGATGACAATAGACAAGCAGGAGTTTTGAGGACAACATCATGAGCAACGAGCAAGGTTTTAGTAGCAATCATATGCACATGAAGGCAACAATGTAGAGCAGATTATTGCACAAATCATAACTATCTACTCTTTTGTGCGAGAAAATTGAGAATTAAATTCATATTCAAAAGCTTTTCAAACCATACAAAATTTGGGTTACAAAGGAGTGAAGGGCCTAATGTCTCTTGTACAGAAGGAATAGCTAATATGATCGTGAGTATGGGAAAAGATTGCTATGATATTGATGAGTATAAAAGACCTTGTTGACTATTTCAGAGTATGAAAATATTTCTATCAATAACCATTGTAGATGTTTAATGAGACAAGGTTATTCCAGGGACAATAAGGGAATCTTTGAGAATGTCATGATTTAATAGTCACAATGAACAAAAGTGAAAGTTCATAGAAGAGTGTGACATTGAGCATAAAGGACTGATTAAATGTGAAGACAACAAATATAAAGAGACATAATGAAGTCATTGTATGCATGAAAGTGGTATGTTGGGGAAAATGAGTAGATGTCTAAATGTGGTGTTTGACCCTATTTTTTAAGTGTGATAATGGTGACAGTGCAAACAATGATCCATTATGGCAGTTCTCTAAAGGAGCTTACAAAGAAATCTTGACAAGGCAGTGTTACGTGATTGATAGTAAACAATCCTCAGTGCCAATGTGGCAATTATCAAGTGAGGAGCAAAGAAAAATTTCCAAAACATTTTCATGATGCAAATATTGGCAATGTTAAATGTAATCACTCATAGTCTCATTTTTCTACAATGCACAAGTAGTGACAAAGTACACATTGCTATTTAGGGACAATGCATAAAATGACTGGGCAGTGGATACAAAGGGAAATCACTTAAGAGTTTTCCAAGAAGGAAAGGATGAAGGATAGTTTGCCACAATCAAAACATACTTTGCATGCTACTACAAGGTAGTGACAATGGTGACCATGAAAGCATCTGGAATATCTAACTTGAAGGACAGAGGGATTTGATTGTGAAGACAAGAAATGTGTGTCAGATTCATGACAGTGAAGTCATGGTAATGAATGGCGGATATAAAATAACAAGTCCTACAAGGAAGTGGCCTCATACAAAATGTTCTCGCAATCCCAAAGTGCTTTCACAATCTTTAAATGTCATGACATAGCTTCAAAGAAAGATAGAGAATAGTTAAGCCTAGAGAATAATGGTGTCATTAGGGCAATGAAGACCATTTATAGTTGCAGAAAATAGTTTAAAGAGTGACAGGTGATTGATAAGGAGGATGATACAAAAGAGGTAAAGGAGGCATCTCATGGAAATTATTCTACAGAAAATACCAAGAAAAACTAGTACCTCCTTCATAGCCGCAGCCTTAAGGTAGTTCTCTTCTTCAAAATGTTGCTATTTTATCAAAAAGCCAAAAAACCCACTTGTGTTGTGAAAGAAATTGTAGAACACAAAAGTTTTTTTAAAAAGCTATCACCAAGTTTGAAGCAAAAAAAAAAGAATGCAGGGATCCTAGTTCATATGTCCATAGTCGCGACCTGGAATTTCAAAAACAGGGAAACCCACTTGATTTTTCTTTGCAAACACAGAAGCTTAATCAAGCTATCATGAATATTTTGAAGCAAATGACAAGTATATGAAACCCTACTTCATATGTTCATGGTTGCGGCCAAAGGAACAAAATTTCTTCATGAAACAACAAAAATGTTGGGGTTTTCTTCATTTAAATGCAACTACAAAAGAAAATAAACATTTTTATGCTTCATTCTTAGCTGAAGGCTCGAAATGAGCTATTTTTTGCTAAAAAATCAAATGAAGTGGGTCAACAAAAGCTTACCTAAGTTTTATCTAATTTCTCCTTCATTTTTACAAGTTTTTGTCACACAAAAAGGCCCTTTATTTGAGCTTCATAAATCAATCATGGCGGCTAAAAGCAGATTAATAACCACAGAGAATAGAAGTGAAACAAAATGTTCAAAAAATGTTACATGGCCATGGCATAAATGCATGAAATGGCATTCAAAAGACTGCAAAATATAGATTTTGTGCAAAAATCACAATTTACTTGTTATTCTTTATATTTTTCATCAGAAAATGCCAAGAAAATCTAGTTGAAAATGTGTTTCCAGTGATCCCTTCAAACCCTCATGGCAGCTAAGGCTTCTTACAGAAGACACAAAGCAAGAATGAATGCTTTTTTTATGCTTCTTTTCATCTTTTGTTATTTAGGGGTTGACCCCTTTACATGGCTGATGGGATTTTTTCCCTTTCTTTTAAAAAATGAAACACATTAAAATGTGTTATGGGGCCCAAATGGAAGGTTTTAAGACTTAGGCATTGTTTTCCTTACTAAACATCATATGCCTTGTTTAAAAAGGTGTCAAGTCCCACATGTTATGTCTTTGACATTTAATCATGGTGCCTTGATGACTTTGAGTTATGCCTTCCAAGAAGTGTAGAGTCTATTATGCCCATATAGGATGAATTATTTAGGCCTTTGTTTTGCCTTTAAAAAATCAAAGAATATTGACCAAGTCATATCATGTCTTTTGGCCTTGAAGTGCAAAATGAAGGTAAGTGGAAATGATTAAATGCCTTGGAGTTTTGTTTTGCTTAATTCTTTTGGAAGCATTTAGATATAGCATTATATTTTGCATTTTATTTCAAAGTGTAAAAACTTCATTTAAGCGATTTCCAAATCACTTTGATGTTATTCATATGCAAATGTAATGTGATTTAATATTGATGGTGGGGCCTTTTTTGCATTCTATTTTGAAATGTAAAGTAATTTGTTTAAGTGATGGATTATAAATCACTTAAGCAGATTATCTTTGTTTTAATGCAAATTAGTGTCTTGTGTTTTCAAAACACACATATAGCATGGGTCAAGGTTGTGGGAGACAAAATGATGACTTGCAGACATGAGGAGAGTGTGTGAGTTGTGCCTTTGACTATTTTGGAGAGAAATGTGCTATTTTGGAGGCAATTTTGGCATGACTATGGTCTTGGCTTGACCTTGGACCATTTGGAGGACTTTTTGGAGTGATTTTAGAAGGTTCTTGTTTAGCCTCATTGCTGCATCTGACTAGAACCTTCTATATGGGCATGTGTGATGGGATTTGATGGGTTTTTCTTAAGTAAATTCATTTTTTTCTTTTTGGAGGAGTTCTTTTTTTCCAACAGAGTGATAGCTTTGGTTTTTGGAGTTATTTTTCAGCATGGAGCAGTATTGTAACTTAGATGGACTTGTGATACAGTGAGTACTTTGAATCAATAAAATAGAGCATTTTACCTTCTCATTTCATGTTTCATAGTATGTTGTTAGTGATTGATTAGTTTGTTTTTGTGAAATTTATCTTTCCTTGCAAACTTGTCTCATGTTTAGGCATCTGTTTAGCAGAAAGTGCATGGTAACAGGTTATAAGATGTGTTAGTCAATAGTGTTGTTAGTTGTGAGACCTTTTTTTTTCCTTCTAAAATCCCTATTTAGAAACCTCCTTATAAATTATTTATGTGAAATGCATGTGAAAATGAGTTGTGTAAACAGATTTTAATGATATTGTTTTGAATGTGATAGGTTGTTATCAGGTCTTAGTTGGTTTTTGGTGTATCACCTTAGGTGGTTTCAATTAATGTTCATGTTTTATGCATCTCTTACCCTTTTCCTCATAAATCAGTAGTTAGGTGGCATAAAAAAGGGGATCCAACCCATAATCTGGAGGTCTGCTTTCAAATAGGACACCCACAACCTGAAAGCAATCCTATGTTACATCCAAACCTGCTAAGTTCTTTCATAGCTTGGCATTAGGGGTGCAAATTTGGATCACTAACACTCATGATTTCTACAAGATATAAAAATTATGGATAGAATAAAAATATCTCCCTTAAATGTATATTTTTTATTCAAGGTAATATTGCAACACAATTTACAGCTTGCAAATTGGATGAGAGTAGGTTATGCTCTCACACCAAGCCATTAGACATACACCATGTTTCATATATTTATGCCTCACATACCTTAAAGTATATTAATGAATCCACCTAGAATGACATGTCCACGCCTATCACATTGAATCATATTTCCATTTATTTAATACACCAATAAGTGGCTAAACCCATGTAAACAAAGGTCAAATGACAGTCAAAGGATCATGAAAAAGTGCAGCTAAAGATCATGAGAGGATAGTCTTAAAGAAATTCTCAAAGAGGCATAATGGGAAACATGTTGGTTGTCATAGAAGGGAATACAAAGGTTTGAGTAGCAATGCATAGTCAAAGACATAAGGGCAACAATCCCATGACAAATGTCAAATGTTAAGATAGTGTTCATAAGTATAAGGGTAGTCTATTGTCCAAAAGGACCTTATTGTGACTATACAATGCAAGTGAAGACCTCATGTGAACAATGCAAGGAAGTCACATCAGAAACATGTGATGAGATCAAAAAGGTAGATTTCAAATGATGACTAATGAGGGCAGAACTTTCATACAGAGAAAATAATCTTATACACTAAGGGGCAAAAATCATTCAAGAGCCTTTATCATAGACACATGATCATAAAAAATTGCATTATTTCTAAGACTAAAATGAATAATATGTAGAAGGTGAGTTTGGTGTCAAATGGGATCATGATGAGCCAAAAAATCATGAGGTTATGAGTTTATGATCAAAATTTAGTGTAAGTTTGAGTTTGAGTC
This sequence comes from Sequoia sempervirens, assembly GCA_007258455.2. Lineage (NCBI taxonomy): Eukaryota > Viridiplantae > Streptophyta > Pinopsida > Cupressales > Cupressaceae > Sequoia > Sequoia sempervirens. The sequence goes on along the minus strand of VDFB02339329.1, from coordinate 14,104 downwards.
TAAGATGGAGATATATGAATGTAACCAAGTTGCACCCCAATGAAACCATGCAACTTGCGGATGTAAGTCAAGATTTATATGGTTTCCATGGAGTTAAAATTGATGTTCCCTCTATAATCTAGATATAAATATGAAGTCATATTAAAAACTAGGAAATAATACGATTTAAAAATTTGAAACTTTATAATATATGTGCTTTTCTCATTTCCATAACAGTTAGAACATAAGATAATGATACATATTCTAATAACCCAAAAAAATCGATCAATTTAACATGACTTTACAAATTCAATATACATACTTAAAAATCAATCCAACGAACCATTCGGGTCTACTCTACTCTTTATTGTATCAAGTATTGTCTCATGGTTAGACTCACGTACCTTCAACAAGTTCTTGTTCACAGGTCTATCCCTAAATTTTATCAAATGAATGTTGTCTTCCATGACAAGGTTTGAGTAGTAAAGAATCTTTTGATGTGTGTTGATGTCCTCAAATAGGCAAACATTAGACTTCTTAACTGGGTACCTTTTAAGCCATGTTCTAGTAACAACCACTGAATCTGTAGGATATTCTATGTTTTCTCCATCTGTAACTAGGATATCCAATTTATTTTTGGCCTCAATATAGTGACATGAGTAATAATGTATTCCATCTTTATTGTCTTCATCTACAATCACTATATAAACATACCCCATTTATATGTGCATCTAGTTGGATGAATTTAATGAGCATTACAAAAAAACTACAAAGTAAGATAAAAATAGGAATTGTGTAAACTATTCAAGTCAATATATTATCTGGTTCTAGTAGATATGATACATGAAAAAATTCAATGGATGATTGCATCTTTGTGATTTGTAGAGTCGTTGGGAGTTGATATGTGTCAAGTGGGGTTAGAATTCTTAACCACCATTTTTCAACCCATTCCTTTGAGTTATAATCATTCCAAGCTTGAATTGTACATGAAGAACAAAAGCATGCCATATTTTGTGTATGGATAGTCCATGAACCAAAATTGGAGCTTCTAAAAGAGTGTAGCTCACTCAATCTGGTTAATGTATAATAGTCCTCATATTTTGTAATGTTAGTGTCATCTACCAACCAAAACAATCTACAAACTAAAGAATCACCTTCATTACTTGGACCCATAGCATGATTACACCACTAGACAATTGATTTTGCATCTATCAACTTTGGACTGTCTTTGTAATTTAACTCTTCTCATGCTAAGGCTCTTTTAATACATGCTTCTACAACATAATGAACCCCCTTTTCATGCTTGGCCTCAAAGAAATTCCAAATATTTTGAACACCACTAAACCTATGCATCCTTCTCAACCAATAAAATATTTTGGAGTTCTTCATTTATGATGCACAATCATCTAACCATATGATATGTTGACTGAATGATATGCCCTTGCTAGCTAAATCAGTGTAGAACATTTGAAAGCAACCTTGCATAAACTCTGTAGAATATGTGTGATCATCACTGATGTAAAAGTGATACTCCCTCAATACCTTCTTGTTATTCTCTATACTATCAACTACATGAATGAATGCTATATGTACAAATATAGCAACCTGTGTGAAGTTATAGTATTGTGATTGTACCTCATTCTATGGTTGTAGTATGTAGTTCTCTAAAAAGGCGACAACTGAAATGATTCTATTAAGTGGAAACGTGTCCTTGCATAACTTGAATTGCAAGTCCAACCATCTAGCTCTATGTGTATGCATTGCATACTTAGACCACATGATCACAAAAAAATACCCATAAACTAATACATTGGAATCTTATCACTGACCAATTCACACTTATTTGCTTCTTACCCATCTTTCAGACTATAGACTAGTATCTTGTATTTTCCAAATTCCACTATTTCATTTCCAAGTGAAAATATTGCAAGCCATCATAATGAACACACGTGCCATCCAAGCATGATTTCTTGTAAAAAATTTGACCTTCCACTCTTTCACATAAAATGGTAGATATGAAATCACTTGAAGATCTAGGTGGAGGCCTTATGTTACATTCTTGCAAAACATTATTAGTATGCTTATCTACACATATATGTTGATAAATATCATAATGGTTAGAAACATCAATATGTAATCTACAAAAACAAGTAGTGTGTGTGTGATTTATTTTGACATAAAAAGCATTTGACATTTCAATAAGCCTTTGACAAATTTAACTTGAGGATACATCTCTACAAATGTAGCAAAAAATTGAGTTTGAGTCATATCCAAAAAATGTTTTGGATGTGGCTCACGGATTAAACTACAAATTATCCTTCTTACAACATCTCTTTGATTAGGAGAGACCCTTGTGTTATTCTTCCAAAATTCTTGTATTAGGAATCTCAAGGCTTGAAATTTTTTTTTTAATCTTTTTGTGGTAGTCTACTTGAGAATGCCCATAACTCGTTATTTGGATCCTCCACTCTTTCATGACTACTTTTTGCTCTCATTAGAAATGATCTACTTATTTTCAAAGTTTTACTTGTCTTTGAAAGGATTATCTTATTCCTAGTTTGATTTCTTACTAATGTTGATGTCATCACATGTCGTGTGGCATTACTATCTTTCGTGCATAAGGAAGAACCCACATTTTCATATGCACTCATTAGATTCTTTACAATGGATTTATCATTCAAGTCATCTGATGTTCTTAGCCCAAGAATCTTCATAATGGGCCTAAATTTTAGTTGCCTCATCATTTTAACAAATAGTTGACATCTTCCAACCTCATTTAGCTTCTCAAAAAATAATCTCCATATCCTCCTCGCATATCTTTGACACGTACGTTTTGGAATCTTATCAGTCATTGGTTTCAAAATATAAGCATCAATATCAGTCAAATATTTAGGTTTTCTATGTAAAACTCTAGGAGGATTTCTCAAAGGTAAAGTTGCATCAGCAATAGGAGTGTCAACAACATTGGGGATAGATGGCATACCTTCAATTGGAGATGAAAATGATGACGTACCTTGAAATTGGCATGTAAATTATATTGTACCTTCAACTTGAGATGTGATATGTGGAGTGTCTTCAAGTAGAGATGTGTTTGTCAATGTACCTTCAACATCACATGTTGTAGATGGTGTGCCTTCAATTGGAGATGTGATTGTTGATGTACTTTGAATATGACATATTATAGATAGTGTGCCTTGAATTTCTCTTATGGTTGATAATGTTCCCCCAACTTCAAGATTCATTTGTCTCATTGCATCGAGATTTTGCATTTGTTCCCTTTGTGATGATAATTCGAAATCACTCTTAGATTGCATGGGAATTTCTTCTTCTATGGGGTTCAATTTATTTTCTTCATGAAGTTGCTTCATTATTTCTCTTTTCCTTGCATTTTTGGCTTCACATTCATTCGATGTTAGAGGCTTTACACATTTCCTCAACATGATGTTCAATGCTACATGTTCACAAACACAAAAAGAACAAAAGTAAGTAATGCTCACTAATATAAAAATATCAAAATCAAATCAAAATGATTTCAATTGATCCATGTGAGAAGGTGAAAAGCACAAAACTTTAAATTTAAACAAAAAACTCTTGGTAAACAATTGAATTGTACAAACATGACAAATATGACCTCATATAATTAAATTTCATCCAAAAACTTCAAATTTACATCAAGATAATTGTTGAATAGAAAATGGAAAATCGCTTTAATTCATGAACATGATCATCTTCCTTCACAAACACACCTAAATGTAGAGGGCAACAATAATACTCTTTCACCAAGGGTATATCCTTTTAGTTTGTGGGTTTTCATCAGAATCATGCAAACATGCAAAACTTAAGATCAAAAAGATATGTCACTACCCTTGGAGTTCATGAACTTTGGTTAATTTAATGAGGGGCAGGGGATTGTATTTCATAAAAAAATTATATTGTTTGCTTTGAGTTTGATTGTAAAAAGTTTAAATAACTCTTTTGAAAACCCTAAGCAAATACCAAGTCTAAAAATGGAAGTAACATAGATAGTTTGGAAGTTTTTGAGAGAAAGAAGTAGCAAATTTATTCATAACAATGAAAGGGAAACATGTAATAATTTATTCATAACAAGAGAAGGGACAAAAACAAGTTTGAGAGGGCATATTACATAGCCTTATGATTGTAATATAGTGTAAGGGGCAGCCTTTCCAAAAACTTGGAGCTCTAATATCACTTGATCTCTAATCACTAGGTTTAAATATAACCCTAGAGATAATTTAAACATAAATTGTCTTAAGCTAGCTATTCACCTAAAACTCTTGGCAAATTTCCCTCAAGGGTTTAATCAACTTGCACTAATAGTTCATAACTAAAAGGAAATTAAGCAAATAGTAGAGAACATAATGATAAAATCACACAAATGACTCTTATTGGCCAATGACATGAAGATGCGGATAATAATTTAATGGTGAATAATGATGGCACATAATGTTAAGAGTGGAATTAACTTGGGTAGGATCTTCTTCCTATAAGTGTATTCAAGTTAAATAAAATTATCTTGTTTGCATGATGCAAATGATTTGGTTTTTAGCTAATCACTTTTAGCTAGTTAATTTGAAGATCATATGACATCACTCTCATGTAATGAGATGTTAGAGAAGTACATGTCAAGGTGTGAAGGTATAGTGAAGTTATAAGAACACATCATCAAGAAAAGGGTTGGAATGACCTATTGATAGTGGATGTGGTCACAAAGGGGTGGTAGTGGTAGAAATAATAGACCCTTGTGTTGGATCATAATTGATGTGCATTAGTAAGAATCTTTTATAAAAGGTGCACCCATTATAACCCTTAGGTGATCATGTTAACATATTACTATATATATAATCAGTTAAGGGGTTATATATAACTTAAAACAACAATATGATAAAATATATGTATAACCCTTCCTGAAACAACATAATGATATTTCTATATAACTTTAAATAACATTACAATGGAAATATTTTTAACCATTTGTGACACAACATTATGATATTTATATATAACTTGAAATAGTAGTATGATATAAATATTTAGAACCAAGGTTCCTAAAACATCATTATGATATTTCTATATAACTTTAAACAACATTATGATGCAATTATTTATAACCATTTTTAAAATAAAATTATGAAATTTATATATATCTTGAAATAATAGTGTGATACAAATATTTAGAACCCTTTTATGAGACAACATTGTGATATAGTATTTTGGACATGCCGGGCCCAAGTAAGAAAAAATGCCTCAAGAATCTTGCCTTGAAAGCCCATCCCCATGGCACTTCCCCTGGTACAGGCTCGGGGGATACGGGTAGGGAAAGAAAGCAGCTTGCCACTACCCCGTGCCCTAAGGCTAAAGCCTCTAAGAAAGCTAAAGTCTACCATCAAATTGATCTGACATTGAGATCATTGAAGAAGCTAACACCCCTCGTCGATCTCATAGATTGGTTTGTAAGCAGGACAAGGTCAGAAACCTTAAGGAAGCCTCTGATTCTGACAAGGATCTTGAGAGTGATAGTGAAAGTCACGAGGAAATGGTGGCAGGTGGGGAAGGCCAGTCGGTGTTGGTGAATAGTGCGTCCCATGTGTCAGAAAGTTTAAAGAAGGGCCCTTCCGGTGACAATGTGTTGGAAATTACCCACCGATCCTTTGATGCGGTTAAAGGAAAAGCCCCCTTGTAGGAAGATCACAAGGAAAAAGATCAAGCTTGGGAAGAAGTTGGCATGTTGAAGGGGAGATTAGAGAGGTTGGAAAAGAAGGTCCAAGAGGTGTCTCAATTTTCCCTGAGGGTCATGCATAGGTCGGCCACCAGTCTTTGCTTGTTGTAGAAGGACAAGTCTGCGGATGGTGCTAAAGATGATGCTGGTTTCAAGGAGCTACTCGAGTTCCTCATGGCGGATTGGGTGACAACTATACAAGACATGCCTGATAGGAAGGAAAAGAATTAGACTGCCGGGTCTATTTGTTCTTGTTTATTTCTATGTCTTGTTGTTTGTTTTTTCTGCTAAACTTGGTGGACCCCTGGAGGTCTTTGGACTTTTGGCTAGTTTCATGCTTGCATGATGAACTTTGTTATCCTACGATTACTGTTACTTTTTGTTTTTTGATGATATGTTGTGGGTGATGGCTTTCTCTCTGCTGTCACTGTGTTGTTAGTGTGCTTTCGCTGGATGGCCTTTATTGCCTTGTACTTATGGGTTAGCACCCTTGTTTTGCTGCTTTTTATTTCAAAAACATTGTGATATAAATTGAGACAACATTGTGATATAAAAATATTTGTATAGTACTATTGTTTCAAGTTATATATATATCTTGAAACAACAATATGATGCAATTATGTATAACCCTTTTCTGAAACAAAATTATGAAAAAAATGGGAAAACATTATCTATCCGCAATATACGCATATGTGTGTGTGTGTGTGTTGTTGTATCGAAAAAGGTTAGGAATATTTGTATCGTACCGATATTTCAAGTTATATAAAAATTTCATAATGTTGTTTCAGAAATGGTTACCATACATGTTAGAGTCACTATAATTAAACAAACCATACATCTAATTAAGTTGAATGCTAAATGAAGAAGGCTATAGGCAACACACACACACATATATATGTATATGTATACATATATATATGTGTGTGTGTATACATATATATATGTGTATACATATATATATATATATAGATATATATGTATATATATATATATATATGTATACATATATATATATATATATATATGTATACATATATATATATATATGTGTGTGTGTGTGTGTGTGTATACATATGTATATATGTATACATATATATATAATGTATATATATATATGTATATATATATATGTATATATATGCATATACACATATATATATTATATATACATATACATATACATATATGTATATATACATATACACACAGGATATACATATATATGCATATATATATATAGATATATATATATATATATATATATATATATATATATGTATATATATATATATGTATATATATATATACATATATATATATATATACTGCATATATATATATATATATTTTACTTTTCGAGTCTTTGGGGAGAACCACCAAACCAACAACAACATCTTTCATCACATCTAAAGTGTCCCCTTTCCATAGCCTAGCCTTTTCATTGAGAAATTGGAGACCCTTAACATTATTATGAAGGGTCGATTTATTAACACAATTTCTAAGTTCTCATAGGCTCTTGACATTTTATCTTCCAAGATCGAGATTCTAAACTCAAGATCCCTCTTCAATTTCAACATCTCATCAGTAACCATCTTCAAAACATCAAACAATTGGTTTACCTAGTCCTGAACTGAAGACCCCTAAGTTTTAGTATTTACCCCAACATTATTAACCAAAGATTGAACCTTAACATTGGTAAGGTTCAATTCATTATACAACCATTTAAAATTTTTGAAGAAAATGATTGAACCATCCTTTGCCATTCCCAACACATTCGACAAATCTTCTTAGTTGCAATTGAAAATATCCCTGTCATTAGCCAAATTATCCTCAAGAGCATCCTGAATGTCATGCACTTCCTACAAAATTTCTTTACCTTTATAACCACCATCAAGAACTTTAATTTTGTGTTTAGACTTCCCCACTTTAGTAGCCTCAAGATTACCTAGCTCCTTATCCTCCTCAAGACCTTTGTTAGTAGATCATTGAATCTCGTCATTGGGACTCTCACCAGGCTCTTCACTAACATCATCCTCTTGAGGCCTAAATTTCCTGCTACTAGACTACACCTTACCCTTTGCCTTCTTCAGACTATTACCACCATGTAGCCACATCTTCCTCTTCTGGTCCGAAACAGGGGACTCAACCTCCTCACCCACTTCATCAACCTCAACCATCTTCTTCTTACTAGAGGGAAGGCCTTCAACCTTCACCTTCAACTTCTTAGTAGTAGGGGCTAGGAATTTGCCTATCTTAACCTTCAGTGTTTTAGGAAAGACTTCAGGAATCTCATCCTCCTCGCTACCAATAAGATACCCTTTTGACCTAGAGGGCTGATGAGAATTTTTGACCTTCTTTTTAAGCTTTGGATCAAAATCCTTAGGAGGCTTCGAGAGGACCTCCATAGAGGCATCCGACTCATTTTTAGAATCATATCAGACCCCATATCATAACCAAACTTTGACTATTTGGGATGACTTTTAGTTATTTTCTTGGGTTCATCCAGAATGGAGAAGGACTTAGCATAATCCATAATGAGTAAAATTAAACCCTCATGAAGAATGGGGTTCTTGGGGTTCCTCTTAAAGTCTTTAATACCATTTTCTAAGGAGGCCAACAGATAATAGGGGAAATACACCCTCTTCTTATGTATAAAATGGTTTAACAACACAAAATGATAACCGACAAGAATAGAAAAATGACTGTCTAGAGTAATGTCCCTCATAATTTCCACAACCAAATCACCCCAAATGGGCTTTATGGAGCTACGAGCAAAGCCGCCACATTTAGCCTTTTGCAACTACTCCCTTTCATTTCTGTTGAAGAAGGATTCCATGGTAGCATTAGACTCCTTTTTATCCTTGTACACCTTCCTACCCTCAATAGCCATGCCAATAATGCTTCCAATCAACTCTTCAGTAATATTGAATTCTAGGCCAAATACCCTTAACACTTTATTTTTCCATCCTTTAATGAAGGCCTGCAAAACCACCAGATCAAAACCATGAATCCTTTTAATGTAAGGAGTGATACCACCCTCCTCCAAAAGACCCCATATCTTCTTGTTGCTTTTTGGTAGTGTCACAGGAAATAGGCTCAATTTGATTCCTTTCGCCACTCATCATGAATGTAGAGTAGAGCCATAAATAACTTCAGGTATGTGCAAAGAATACAAGTATGTGCAAAGAATACAAAAGAGAAGAAGCCTCAAGAAGGAAAAGGCTCTACAAACACTCATAATCCACTTGGAAGTATTGAAAAGACTGGGAATAATCATTATCCTTAAATGCAAATCTTTTCAGACATCAACATCATTAAAATGAAACGAGCTCTCCTCCAAAAAATCACACTACGACTTGAAATTCCGCATGAGAATAACATGTGACTTAATATAATCATGAAGGGAACCCCCTCCCTAAATAGCTTGCATATCATGATTAACAATAGTTTGAATATCGATGGGAAGGGGGTCAATCCTATCCCACACTTTAGGCTCAAGAACCCCAAATTTTGTAAACTTGTCTGCTAGCCCATTACCCTCACAATAAATGTGAGAGATGAAACATTGCTCAAAGGTATTCAATGTAGCCAAAGCATCAATAATAATAGGTTCAATAGATCAACAAAGGGGGGGTAATATGTTTAATGCAATTGATAACATTTAAAGAGTCACCCTCAAGCCAAACTTTCATAAAGCCTTTAGACTGAGCTAGTTTCAGACCATGGTAGACAACTTATTTAGGATGATGTTAGTATGATAGTGATATCGAATTTAGTTAATTAGCATGGTGATGTTGATGAAACTTTAAGAAGAATATCAAAATGTATCATTAAAAGTGATGCCAAATTTTAGTAATGATGATGAATTTTAAATTTCTAGACATCAATATTAATTTCTATCAATATTAATTATCATATTTTATTTTCAAATATTTATTTTTAATTACTAAATCATACTATATTTAAAATAAATTAATTGTGCTTAACTATTTACTTTAATTTAATTAATTTTAAATTTTTTATGTAAAACAATCTTATCTCTTTAGAAACACTCACATGAATTTTTATGTTATTAATATTTTTCTATATAATAAACATGCCCAACCAAAACCTTACTAGATGTAAAGGAGTGTAACATTCTGGTAAACCTCAAGAACATTGAGATTAATTTTCCAGCATTATTGAATTTAATCTAGATTAATTGTACTTAAATATTTACGTGGGTAATGCAATTTATTTCTTTACAAATACTCAGGTGAAATTTTATGCTAGTGACATTTTCCTAAATAGCAAACCCGCCCAAACAAAACCCTAGCGGATGCAGGGGAGCGAATAACAATCCGTTAAACCTCGACGATCGAAAGTTTTTAAGTTTAATTTTTATCCAAAACTAACTCCGTTCCGCCTTCCACGTTCGCGGGTACTCTGATTATTCCAGGGAGAATTTATATTTGATTCATCGAAATTCAAATTGATATATCCGTTGCAAGCCATAGCAGCCTACGTTTAAAAAAACTAAAAAGAGGCATTGCCAATGGGGGATGCAACTGCATGGGATGAAGAGAAATATAGGCTCAGCATTCTGCAAGAGAGAGCTGCAGACGCACGCACTGTATTCAGCACAGCGTTTGCCCCAAATTCCAATGGAAAAACCTTCCCTGACGTTCTCCTTGCTGCTTTCAGTGACGGAACAGTTGCTCCCTATTCTATTCCCGCTTGCATTTCTGCCTATGTATGTACCCACACATCTCTCCTTTCCATCCCTATTATTGACACCCACATTGTCAATATTTTTGTTCACGAACACCCATATCGTCAATATTTGATTTCTTTACTCTGCTTTTTGCAGGCATCGGGCTTATCAGCGGGCAAACGGCATGAGTGAGTAAATTTAACCTTTGATTGCTGATTTGATCTTTTTTCTTTTTTCTTTTTCCTAATAATTTATACTTTATAGTTCTGATTGTAACATTTTTCGAGCACCTATTCGTACAGTCCCGATACTTGATTCTGCGTTTTTTATTAGTAAACTTTATACTTACTCATAACTGAAACATTTTTGGATTACCCATTTGTATAGGTTTGAATAGGATTGAAAACGAAAACGAAATTATATGAATGTGCATAGATAATCTGAGTAGGCCACTGGGACTCCATCTTATAACATGATAGAACTACCTGAAAAACAGAATATGAAACAATCAACTAAGCTGAAGAAGAGGTAAAACCCCAAAACATTTGAATCAAGTACAATAGCAAGGACCTCAATCTGAGTAATCAGAGATTTGGAGCTTTTGATAAAGGACAATTGGATCTCTTAATTCTTTGGGTTTTTATTTTTTCATCCATAGTCATTATTGCAGCAGTTTTTGGGTATCCATTTTTTACAAGCATGACATGGAATGGCCAGTCATATGTTTAGATAAGAAGGATATTGAAATCTCTGGGCGCCTTTTTCCTGCACTGACTTTTTCTTTAATTTTTTATTTGGCAGGTCTCTTACTGCCATTCCAGAGGCAGAACCCCTTTGCTACCTCCTAGGACATCAAGGCCCCGCTTATGATCTTAAATTCTTTGGTGAAGAGGATGACTCGCTATTACTAAGGTTGGCATGAAAGTTCGTGTTCATGAACATGGTTTGGGACGATTAGAGTGTGCCAAATAGATTGCATATATGCATATTGTGATGCTATACATGATTTACATTTTATATAAGCTAGAATTTTGCAATCAATTTCCTTGTTCTATACAAAGAATTTTAGCAATGCATCTTGTAGAATTATAAGGGAAACCCTTGCCTTTGCCCACCATGCGAAATACTCTTTTGGAAACCTTAAAATATCTGCATCCCCATGCTTGGTTCGGTGGATTGAATGGGTTGTTGAGATTTAAACGTCATCTTTGGAAGAGTTTATGGTTGAGTTAGGTAAAGTGACATGTAATCCATTATCAATGGTTTTTCCCATCTCTTAACTTGTATCATGGGCAGAAACCCACTTCTAGGCATCTTGAAAATGTGTGGGTCAGCAGAGTAATCTGAAGGGTACCTTTTTGGAAGTCAGGTTTCAATATGTGCAAGTTTTTGAGAACCCTTTGGCAGCTCCAACAAAGTATTGTGGACATATTTCATACTGTTTTATGAAACAACTTGAATGTCAACTAGAATACCCTAGACTTATTGATAATCTTTTGTTGTCTAGTGTGATATAAATTAGGAAAAATTCTTGTTTATAAAGTTGTTTGTAAAAATGTGTTAAAATGATAGTACTTGTAATTGGGCATTGGTGAAGTTGTGTTGATCACGTCTGGATGGCTCCCCAGTCTTGATTCTAGGCAAGCTATGGTGCTTTTTGGGGCTGAATTGCAACTGTAAAGTAAACTCTTGCAATAATTATAACCATCAACGAACTCTTATCTATGTCATTGGTTTGTTGAACATGTAGAGCAATGTTTGTTACTTGATATTAGAAAGCAAATAGATTTTTCTACAAATAGTCATATAGCTTCCCCAAATAGTCATATAGCTTCCAATAGCATAGACAATGCTAACAATAATCTATGGCTGAAGTGAATGGGAGTGCTTCTACTCTTCAATGAAAGTACATTCTATAGCCTAATTGGAGGTGTCAACATGGCCACGAAACTTTTGATTTTACCTTGGATTCTAAAGTTACTGAAATTCAAAACCTTTTTATTGTTTATATATATGCCCACACCAATGGAAGGTGCCTCTTGGTTTGTGCAAAGTGTACATGATAATTGTTTGAAGTTCTTAATTAATCTTCAATAATAATGAATTTGTCTTGAAAATGATTTATAAATGCATGTGATGACCCCGTCTCAGATACACAAGATCAAGCATGAATTGCTTGCTGCTTCAGAGGCCTTTTACTGATTCCAAAGTGCTAGTATGAAGTATTATCACAGTTGGATTTATACATAATTTGATTTCATACAGGTAAATATGTTTCAGACCAGAGAATGGAAGGAATAACAAGACAGAGTATTTAATTAATTCCAGTACGTAAGCCAGGATTCAAATATAGTTCAGATTTGCAAAATAACAATCTCCAATGTTCTCAGAAAACACCCGACTTTTAATTACTTATGAAGACAACTAACATATGGCTGTTGGCCTCCATAATTACACAGTTTCAGGAACATTCATGATATTTGACTACATAGGCATCCCAACGCAAATTTACAGGCAACAAGACTTTGCAGATAACTATTTACTATTTAGCAAACAGGAATTCATATCTAGTTCTAATCTGAGACATACCCGTGATTGCTCTTCTCAGATGCCAACCATGATCAGCCCAACTATTAGCAACAACACGATTAATAAATCCGGTATCAGGACTTAGAAGTATAATCCTCCCGCTGGTAAAGACGTCCCAATAGTTGCTGTGTTTGGTAGACTTCCAGAATGATTTAATATTTTAAATCACTTAAATGGATAAAGTGCGCCCAAGTATTTAATTCATATACTATTGAAATGAATTAAATATTATTTAAAAGATTTTAATATCCGAAAGTGGTGTATTTTCTTGGGATTCATGCCTTTGCATAAAAGGGCATTTCTGGCAATGAGAAACTCATCTTTTGACTATTTCTCTTTGCCTTGAGCATTTTGCCTGTGCATTCTCCTGTGATCAGGGTTTGAACAAACTGCCATTGAAGAACGATACCTCTTCAGTGTGAGCACTCTTGAGATTGTGGAATATCAGTCGAATCAGTGCAAGTTGAGAGCTTCAGCCAGAGGTTCTACAGATTGATACAGAGATTATTTACATTGAGATTTCTTTGTTTGCAAATAAATGAGGGTTTCTACATCATGAGGCGACTTCTTCAGCATTCTTTCAGTTATCATTTTGGTTTCTTCAGCCGCTGACTTGGCCGTACATTTTGCATTGGGATTTGTGCCTCTCTGGAAAAGGCGTGTGAAGGGAACTTGAAGAAACGCCTTCCTCTTTGCTGGTTTCTGTGCTTCAACATTGGCGTCTAGTATTTCTAGAGCCTTGTGTCCAGTTTCTGAGCAGGAGAAACCACTTCTGGAGTCTGGGCGTGCTTTCATGCTTGATTTCATCATTTCCAGCTGTAGATCTGGCAATTTCTTTATTTAAAATAACTGGAGATTTTCGGGTATGTCTGTTATACATGATCTTATTGTTTCAGTATAATAAGCACTTCTGTATTTCCATTTTGTGAGAAATTGCTTTAAATTTCATTTTACAAGCAAAAATATGCTGCGCCCCTTCTCTTCTGTCTATTAAGAATTCTCTAGAAAAACTTAAAAACATCTTAAGACTTAAGAAAATAAGGGTTTTGAGCTGAGAGCCAGCAGGGCTCATCACAATCTCAAAGAAAATATGCCTAGACATTGCT